>JAQSNX010007373.1:0-27699 GCA_029532605.1 Oreochromis grahami | reverse complement strand
CATCACTCTCTCACTTGGACACTAGAAGGGGGAATTATGTTAAAATGCTCTTCATCGACTATAGCTCTGCATTTAATACCATAATTCCCTCCACACTCACCACCAAACTGGAGCACCTGGGACTCAGCTCATCTATGTGTCAGTGGATCTACAACTTCCTAACTGGCAGACCACAGGCAGTAAGGATGGGCGGACATGTCTCAGCCTCCACCACTCTCAGCACTGGAGCCCCCCAGGGGTGTGTTCTGAGCCCTCTGCTGTACTCTTTGTACACATATGACTGTGTGGCCACTACCAGCTCCACCACCATCATTAAGTTTGCTGACGACACCGTTGTGGTGGGCCTGATCTCTGACAACAATGAGACGGCCTACTTGAAGGAGGTTAGGAATCTGGAGACCTGGTGCCAGAGAAACAACCTCCTCCTAAACGTCAGCAAAACAAAGGAGTTGATAGTGGACTTCAGCACTAAGCAGGTGAGGACTACCAGACCCCTGTCATCAACAAGTGCCCAGTGGAGAGAGTGGACAGCTTCAAATACCTCGGAGTTCACATCACACAGGACCTGTCATGGTCCTGTCACATCAGCACCGTGGTGAAAAAGGCCCGACAGCGTCTCTACCACCTCAGACGCTTGAGAGACTTCCGACTGCCCTCCAAGGTGCTCAGGAACTTTTACTCATGCACCATAGAGAGCATCCTGACGGGAAACATCTTAACCTGGTTCGGAAACAGCACCATGCAGGACAGACGAGCTCTACAGAGGGTTGTGCGATCAGCTGAGCGCACCATCCACTCCGAGCTCCCTGACCTGCACTCAATCTACAGCAGGCGGTGCTGGACCAAGGCCAGGAAGATCGTGAAGGACCTCAGCCATCCCAACAATGGACTGTTCTCTCTGTTGAGGTCAGGGAAGCGATTCCGCTCCCTGAGGACCAACACAGAGAGACTGAGGAGGAGCTTCTTCCCGCAGGCGATACGGTCTCTCAACCACACCACCACATAGTACTGACCCACACATATGATGCCTACACACACACTGGACAGTCTGGACTTTGCTTACACTCAAACACTTTAAGCATATTTGCACTGCACAAGACACTCACAATGTGGTTTGCACAACACTGGACATTATATTTCTTATATTTCTTCATGTCCATTTAATATTTGTACAGCTGCTGCTATTGTATATTGTATATATACTTATATTTCCTCATACATTCTTATTATTTCCATACTGTTCATTTTGTTGCACAGTCACTTTATTTTCAACTTTAATTCATATATATTTTATCTTATTCTTTCCCAGTTAAATTTACCCTTCATTCTAATTTGTATTGTATTGAGTATTTTGTTGTACAGATATTCTATTTTCAACTTTATTTCAGATATATGTTATCTTACTCTTTCCCAGTTAATTTTACCCTTCATTCTAATTTGTGGTGTACAGTTATTTTATTTTCAACTCTAATTCATATATATTCTATTTTTATTCCTTCCTAGTTAAATTCACCCCTTTTAATTTTTCATATTTATTTCCTATTTCATTCATAGCCTTTTTTTTTTCTTTAGGTCACGAGCAGTTGTATAAGGCATTTCACTGCATATCGTACTGTGTATGACTGTGTATGTGACAAATAAATTTGAATTTGATTTGATTTGATGCTGGTGAAATTGAAACTCACACATTGTGTTTTCTTTTTCCACTTTCCACTTTTTACACCTGAAAACGAAATAAAATAAAATTTAAAATGTGTCTCATCATATTGATAATGCTGATTTAACAAAAGCTAAATGTCACCTTACAAAAACTTACCACCTTGGTAAGCTATTGCCAGTCATTCTGACCATCAACTCCCCAAAGACGATCATCCAGCCAAGCCTGACTTGAGCAAACTTGAGCTCATGTCAATATTGCAAGCAATGTATTAGCTTTTCCTTCCAAATAGAATCCCAGCTCTCACTGTTAAATAAACTAGATGCTAAAGCTAGAAATATAAAATATGAACTCTTCTTTTTTTTCTAATAGCTTGCTCTAAACCCGAGAGCTAACAGACTTATTAAGAGTCGCTTTTGTTTTAACTTGATTATTGCAATTTCTGATTATAGTTGACACAAGACTTACTACTTGGAATAAAAACAATAAAACTGACACTGAAATGTTAAATACTGTTCTAGTCTTTGCAATAGAGACTCAACAGAATGGTATAATGCAATCCCAGTCAACAGACATATCCAGAAACTCAGTCTGTGAGCTCTGTCACTAAGTGCATCATTCAAATACACAAAAATACATTTAATATGTTTATATTCTGTTAAGAATATGATTAATTTAAAAATAATTGTAAATTTGAATGAACTGCATGATATTGGGCAACATGGGAAGAACAGGACTGTGATTGCTGCTGCACTATGAATCTGATGTCAGAACTCTAGAGATTAGATGAGAAAATTGTGCTGAGCAGCTATATATTAACAAACAGAAAAACAGAAACATTGGTTTTTGCTTCCTCTAACTTTAATTATTAAAATCACCCTAAATCATGTCATTTGTAAAGGGATGCATGGGCCATATATTGCCATTAAGAGATTCTGAGCTTGTGAAATGTAATGGGCAGCAGAAGCTTGTCATTTCTGTTATTTAAGTACACATTATCCCAGTGCATCATCTCTGAGGGGACAAGAGCTCAGGGAAATGACACAATAATCAGCATGGTATTTGTTTCCTTTTTTGTTGCTAAAGCTTTAAGCATTGCTCATTGGTGAATGGGTCAGTTGCACCCATACACCATCTGGAGATGTTGGCTTAATATGACTGGAGTGACTAGAGTTAGTTCAATTGCTAGCTTTACCCAGTGCAGTTCCCCTTTGCTGTGTGGGAAGCCCTGCCTAGTGTTGTCTAGCAGCATGCCAGACTCCACTCCAGCAGTGACAAGCAGATTAAGCTGACAGCAGTTCCTCGTGTTTACAGCTTAGATTAGCACAGGCACCAATCTGTTACGCCATCAGACAGCTGTTGCTTCACCAGTTACACTTTGTCCCAAGTGAAGAACAGACATGGAACTGAGAAGTGGTCCAAAACTGGCTGTAAAAGTACATCCAGTATTATTGAAGGTACTTTGAAATTCTGTGTTTGATAGAAATTCCAATATTTATGAACCCTTTCGCCATCATAGTAATAAGTCATGCTGACAGCAGGTGTACACAAGGATCTGTTTTCACCATTCCTTTATAAATTATCATTCATACTTTCCTTTTTGATAAAACTTATATTTAGGGCTGGACAGGTGACCTTTAAACATCTCTTGGTTACGCAGTTATGGGCTTAGGCTGCTGGGAGACTTCCCATGTTGTATTGACCTTTTTTCTACATTTTTTCCCCCTTTTCCCTGCCTGTATGTTCAACTATTGCATTGCACTATTTTTTGTCTACTTTCTCCTGTTTATTGTTTTTGTTCTTAGTTGTTCATAGTCTCTCTGTGCTTCTCTTTTTTCTATTTCCTTTTACTATTATTTCTAATTCTTTGCAAATATAAAGCCAGTTAGGCAATTGTTGTATGATTTGGCACTGTCTACCTGGAACTGAACTGAAATGAATAAGTATTTAAGAAAATGGATGGATCGATTGATCTAATTTGATCTTCCAGAGTTGGTCAAACTCTTAAAATAGTAAACATTATTATGGTAAATGGACTGATTCTTATATAGCGCTTTTCTACTCTCCCAGAGTACTCAAAGCACAGTATGCAACATGCAACATTCACCCAATCACACTCATTCTCACAAGCACTGACTCTAAACTGAGTGCTTTTCTAACAACATTCACACACATTCACACGATGGATGCATCAGAGAGCAACTTGGGGTTAGTATCTTGCCCAAGGATACTTGGCATGCAGACTGAAGGAGCCAGGGATCGAACCACCAACCTTTCGATCAGTAGGTGACCAGGTCTACCTCCTGAGCTTTTTTTGTTTATGGCAATAAGCAAAAAAAGGTAAGATATAAGTAAGACTTTATTAAGGTCGTTGTAATAAGCATTAGTCCAAAGTACTTTTTAAATTCAATTACTTCAAATTTGTTTATGTAGTACCAAATCACAACAACAGTCTCCTCGAGGTGTTTCATATTTTAAGGTAGAGACCCTTAAATATTTGAAAGCCCAATAATCAAAGTCATCATATGTATAAAATAGTATGCATGTCAGGTTTACGGTAAGTACAGGACCCAAAAGAAACAGTGAGTTTATTTACAGTGCAAAATTTGAACGACAACAGCGACAATCCTCGGACTGTGGCTTCCCTGGCGATTCTACCAAAATCCCACACAGTGCTCGTGTCCATGGCGTGAATCATGAAAACTCCAAACCCGATCTATACACCCCATGACAAACTCCGTTCCCAGATCCTGACAAGAAAAGATGCAGTGATTAGTCTGGTGAGCAACACACACACACACACACACACACACTTTACTATACAGCCGGGGCTGTACTGAGTCAACTCAACAATCCATCGTCGAATAAAGCACAGCCACACAGTTAAGTAGGAGATCGCTACTGATGCTGATCAACAGCAGCTGGTGAGGGCTGGCTTCAACACGGGAACTCTTCCTCAGCCTGATGACGCTTGTAAACCAGCCTTCCGGAAACACACACATACACATCCAAACACATATACACATAAGGGGACCAGGATTGGAGTCGAAACACAACAAAACATAACAAATGGACACAATGGACAGGTGAACCGGTGAGGGCTGCCAGACCTTGACAATGCATTAAGCAACAGAAAAACTCAGTAAAGGTTTAAGTGACATAATACATAAGATAATCTCAAATGTGTTTGTCTTGGTGTTTAAAGGAAACTTGTTACTTTTGTTAATGGGGTAAAAAAAATTCTTAAATGGATTTCTTATAACCTAAATCTGTTTATAATAATATTATTAATCATTATTTAGTCATATAAATATTAATGTAAATATACACATAGGTTTACATGGACTTATAAGGGCTTATATCATAAACTAACCACTTGTTTCAATATAGAGAGAACATTTGGAAGAATTGAACATGATTTATTGAGATAGAGAACTTGATCTTTCCATTTGGAGATTAGACTCCAAAGATGCCTCATGACAGAACAGAATCCCAGTGGTGATAAGGTTTACAATAAGACCCCCCGGAGTCTAGACACTGATGATGGTAGTAAAGATGAAGATTGAGGCTTGGATGGAGCTACGAGTAACTTGGGTGGGGTGCAGATGGGGAGGAGGTGGGTTGCACAAATGATAGTCTGAAAAGGAGAATAATCATGAGCACAGATTTGACCCACATAATTTCCAGAGGGAATTACAGTTCCAGGACAGCAAGAAGACTAACTAACTAAGCTAAATTAAATAATGCAATATATTACAAAGTTATAAAATATAACAAAAGATAGATGTCTTCTTAGGGATCTCTTCCAGGGCCTAGAGCAGGGAACATTGTTGGAAATTTAAAACTGCCGGCTAAGGATAAACATAAAATTATAATTCACATTGACAGTAATGACACCCGATTACGTCAATTGGAGGTCACTAAAATCTATTTTGAATTGGTGTGTAAATTATCCAAAACAATGTTGAACTCTGTAGTTTTCTCTGGTGCCCGAACCAAGAATGAGATGTTTAGCTGCATGTTCTCCTTGAATTGCTGGCTCTCTGGGTGGTGTCCAAAAAATTATGTAAGCTTTCTAAGTCCCTGTTAGTACATGAATCAATTCATTCATTTGAACCCTAATGCTTAGCCTTTTCCATCCTAGCTGGAAAACTCAAAAACCAATTCTATTTGTTTTTATCCATCACTGTCTTATTATTTCCTAATAATTTTTCAATTTACAATAATGGATTACAGAGCAGTAGGGAGTACATTTCATAATAGCAGATGTGTTTCTGATAGTAACTAAATTTAAGAATATAATTCATCCAATGTCAAAGGAGTTTGCAAAGAAAAGCGTCTGGACTTCTTTGAGTTGCTTGAAGACGTTTCACCTCTCATCCGAGAAGCTTCTTCAGTTCTAAGGTCAAATGGCCGAGAGTCCCAGATTTAAACCCAGTGGGAGTATCCCCCCAAAGAGGGACAAAGGACCCCCCTGGTGATCCTCTAATCACATGCGACAAGGTGTGAAAGCGGGTGTGGTACCTAATCAGCCAGAGTTTCGGGTGAGCTCATTGTGAAACCTGGCCCCACCCTATCATGTGATTTCCTGAGGTCAGATGGCCCAGGATGTGAGTTAGGGGTGTCGGCATCTAAACGTCTAGGTTGTCACTCACTTTTTTGCAGTGGCTTTGATGAATCCAGGACGGTCTTTCTGCTATTTTGCAGGCAGTTGGTGTGGTGAGTAGCACTTGATAAGGACCTTCCCACCTGGGTGAACTCCAATTTTTCCTTTGGAATACTTTGATCAGGATCCAATCACCTGGTTTCAACCTGCAAGACACTGGGGAGATATCACTCGGCAGTTGGTTGTTTATAATAATAATAATAAACTTTATTTATAAAGCACACTAAAAAACCAAGGGTATACCAAGGTGCTTGACAAAAATAAAATAGGAAAAGGGAGATGGGAGGGAAAAGAGAAAGGACCTGGCACGTATCAATTATAAAACCTTGACAATCATAAGATATAAAAGTAGTTCACAAGCATAACGGATAAAAATGTACCAACGCACACCAAGTGTTAACTAGGTGAAAAGGCAAGATTAAAGAAATAAGTCTTCAGCCGTGATTTAAACAGAGGCAGAGAGTCAGACGCCCGGATGGACACAGGAAGGTTGTTCCATAAGACCGGGGCAGCTACAGCAAACGCCCGGTCGCCGGGAGACTTCAGCCGAGAACGAGGTTGCTCCAGAAGAATTCGGGTAGCAGATCTAAGTGCTCTGACAGGAGTGTGTAACTTGAGAAGCTCATTGAGGTAGCTCGGCACCAAATTATTAATGGTTTTGTAGGTGAAAAGTAATATTTTAAATTGAATACGGTATTTAATTGGAAGCCAGTGCAAGCCAGCAAGAACAGGAGTGATGGAAGAAAACTTCCTGCTACCTGTCAAAAGGTGTGCCGCTGCATTCTGGACAGTCTGCAATCTAAAGAGAAGGGGGAGGAAAGGCCAATGTAAAGAGAGTTGCAGTAGTCCAACCTGGAAGTCACGAATGCGTGAATGAGTTTTTCCAGGTCATTGTGCGGAATATAGCGCTTAGCCTTAGAAATGAGGCGCAGCTGATTAAAACTAGACTTCACAACAGCAGACACTTGCTTGTCAAATTTAAGCGAGCTATCCAGTAGTATGCCCAAATTACTGGCATAATCAGAAGGAGAGCTAGCAAAAGGCATCAGAGCAGCACACAGTTGGTCGCGGGGGATTTTACTATCAAACACCACGATATCCGTTTTCTTTTCGTTCAGGACAAGAGAATTACTCTTGAACCAATCTTTAACCTCACACATGCATTCACGAAAATAGTGAAAAGACAGCAAGATCATCAGTAATCTCAAAATAAATCAGCAGCATCATCAGCATAGCAATGAAAGGCAATATTATACTTCTCAAAAATTGCTCCAAGAGGGAGCAGATATAGCGAAAAGAGAATAGGGCCTAATACAGATCCTTGAGGCACACCACAGCGAACAGGTACCGAGGAAGATGAGAAGTTGCCCAAATTAACCGAAAAAGACCTGTCAGCGAGATAAGATTTAAACCAGTTGAGGGCAGTGACTCTTATACCCACAGTGTGCTCAAGTCTTAGTAGAAGAATGTTATGATCAACCATATCAAAAGCAGAGGAAAGGTCCAATAAAACCAGGACCACAGAGCGTCCAGAGTCAGTGCTTACAAATAGGTCATTGAGAACTCTAAGCAAGGCCGTTTCAGTGCTGTGCCGTGGCTTAAAGGCAGACTGAAATTTCTCTGCAATGTTGTTCGCGTCTAGGTACGCCTGAAGCTGAGAGAGAACTAGTCGCTCCAGGATCTTGGACAGAAACAGAAGCTTAGAGATTGGTCAATAGTTCAAAAGATCATAACAATCAAGATTCTTTTTTTTTAGAATAGGCTGGACTACAGCATGCTTAAAGGCCAGTGGGACAGATCCAGAGAGTAGAGAAAAATTCATTAAGAATAAAATGCTCGGTCCAATTACATCAAAGCAGCCCTTAACAATGCATGATGGGAGAGTATCAAACACAGTATTGGTGTTTTTCAGTTGATCAACCAGCTGCTTCAGAGTCGAAAGTGACACGGGCTCAAATTGATGAAAAGTTGAAGTACACTCAGAGGAAAAGACAGGATAAGAGGCAGACGAAGAGGAAAGCTTAAGGGATGAAACCTTATCTAAAAAAAGAATTTGAAAACGCTCACAAAGAGCTTGTGAATACAGTAAAGGCATATCAGGACAGGGATTAACAACAGAATTAAAAATTTTAAATAGCATACGGGGGTTGTGACCATTAGCCAAAATGACCTTGGAAAGAAAAGATGCCTTAGCCATTCTAGCAGCAGTTTGAAACTGTGAGCGGCTGGTCTGTAAGATATCATAAGAAACCTGAAGTTTATCTTTTTTCCACCTCCTCTCATCATGGCGACAGACACGTCGTAAGGCACGTGTAGTATCATTTAGCCAGCAATGAGAGTAGGTTCTAGGGCGCTTCATTTTGATGGGAGCAACAGAATCAAGAATAGAAGAACAAACAGATAACAACCATCAACCGAACAGAGAGAACAGTCGTCAGGTACAGCCAAATCAGAGGTAGATGAAAATAATGATAGCAAAGTATCAGCATAACCATCAGATGAGCGAACTGAGCGGGCTTCCGGTTTTGGCGCGGTAGCAAATGGCTGCTTGAAAGTTTCGGCTCCCCTCCGGTTGGAAATAATCCCCTTGGAAGAATATTCAGACACAAAGAACAGTACCTAAACTTGACATGGATGGGGATAAACAAAAAAAGCCCAAAGGCAAACCGAGCTCGGGACGGGAAAGAGGAGAGTTAGCCGAGGAAACTCGCAGCGGAGAGGAGAATAATGGCGAAGCTAGTCCCTCCATGCTAGCTATCTACGATGAGATCCGGGCTCTGAGGTCGGACCTTAAAAGTGAAATGAGCGAGTTTCGACTCTCTTTCCGTAACGATATGAAAAAGGAACTGAATGAGTTCAAAGGAGAAATTAACAAGAAACTTCAAGAAACTACAAAGGAGCTAGTGGCTACCACGGCAAGGGTAGAGGAGGCAGAACAGAGGATAACCGAGATTGAAGAATGGGACACGGAGGTTAAGGAGGCATTCGCTCTCATGATGGAGAGCCAGGAGACCCTGAGAGCAAAGCTAACCGAACTAGAAGCACGCTCACGCCGGAATAATCTCCGCATACATGGGGTACCGGAGGGATCAGAGGGCCCGGATCTGATAGAGTTTGTAACGAAGCTGATAAAGGCTCAAATCGGCCCGCTTGTTGCGGAAACAAACCTTGGAATCCAGCGCTGCCACCGGGCACTCGCCCCAAAGCCCCAAGAAGGCGCTCCGCCTAGATCACTGGTGCTGTGCTTTCTGGAGTATAGAGTAAAAGAGATGGTACTGCATTCAGCGTGGAGAAAGAAGGATGTCCGCTATGAAGGGAAAAGGATTTACTTTGACCAAGATTACCCCCCAGACATCCTTAAGAAAAGAAAGGCGTACGTCGGGATCCTGAGAGAGCTCAAAGCCAAGGGACTCCGCTTCCAAACGCCACATCCAGCGAAGCTGAGGGTGTTTTTCGATAGCGGCACCAAACTCTACGAGAACGCGACAGAGGCAGCCGAAGACCTGAAGAAGAGAGGATTCTGCCTGGATGAAATCAAGGAACCAGGCCCCACGGCGCCGAAACAGCAGAGACCAGCAACGTGGGAGAGGGCCGGCGCAGATCGCAGCAGAAAGGCGGCGGATCGGCGGAGAATAAGAGAGAAGCTACGGAGCTTCCACCGGGCCCCTCCGGGAACATCTGACTCCTGCGAGTGAAAACAAGAGGGTCTTCACATCCCCACTGGAGCTTTGCAGTGAGGTATCCTGCTCTCATGCAGAGAGGAGGTTGAAATATTATTCTTTAGTAAATCTACCAATAACTCGAAATCTGTTTTGCACATGACAGTTTAAGCTGAACTCTACATCTAAGGGGGGTGGGACTCTTATCGTTACTATTTCTACCAGTTCATCACGTATTCCACATATGACCCTATCTAAAGTGATTATTTTACTTTTATTATTATCTGGGTCGAATACATTCAGGCTTTTTAGTGTTCAAATTACATCTGTTGCTCTGCTCTCCAAATATCCTGTGAAGAGACTTTTTTCGTAGTTACTCCCTAAGCTTGTCAAAGAAGGAACTTTGTACCGGTTGGGCAACTCTGGCGTAAAAAACAATGATACTGGTGCTGGGTATTTTCCCTGACACTGGTGAGAGGCCCTCGTCTGGACCGAGGATTTCCTCTCAACTCGAGGTTTCACCTGAACTTCGGACTTGGAAGTCTTTGATTTTGTTTTTTTGGATTACTTGTTTGTTGTTCTTGCTTATGTTCTGGTCGGCATGGGTGATGTTGCACAAAGGACCACAGACTGAAAAAGTCATATGCATCATCCGGGAAATAAAATAATCACGTTGAACGTAAATGGGCTACATAATCCGATTAAAAGGGGCAAAATAATAGCCAAAATGAAACGTGAGAAGCTGCATGTAATTTTTTGGCAGGAGACACATTTATCTTCTTTAGAACATGAAAAATTGAAAAAACTTGGATTCCAGAATACCTATTACTCGTCACATAAATCAGGCCGCAAAAGAGGAGTAGCCATACTGATCCCCAATGCTGTAAACTTTGAATTGTACTCAGAGATAAAGGACAAAGACGGGAGGTTTGTTTTGGTAAAAGGTAAATTAGAAGAGGAGGAAGTAACATTATTTAATGTATATGTCCCGCCAGGAAGCACCAAATCCTTCTATCTCGAATTCTCTACCTCTTCCAGTCACTGCCCCTGGAGATACCCCAAAAACAATTTGACGAGTGGGACAGATGGATCTCACGGTTCATCTGGAACGGCAGAAGACCGAGGGTCCAGTACAAAACGTTGCAACTGAAAACAGAGAAGGGAGGGAGAGCCTTGCCGTGCTTACAAGATTACTACTATGCCGCACAACTGAAACCTCTGGTAAACTGGTGTTCCCCAAATTATGAAGCCAAATGGAAAAATATGGAAATTACACAATTAGACTTCCCATTACAGTCTCTTTTAGGAAATAAGAACCAAGCTGAAAAATTTTACAAAGATTTGAACCATTTGACCCGGTTCACCCTGAAACTGTGGTTCAGGGTAGTGGGGAAACTACAAATAGAGAAACAGGCTAGGACCTTGAATTGGATAGCTTATGACCCGGAATTTGTGCCTGCCAGGCTGGATGGGACCTTTAAACAGTGGACTCTGAAAGGAATTACTTCTTTTTGTTCACTAGCAACAAATGGGGGATTCCAAAGCTATAAAACCATCTCAGATACATACGGATTGGCAAAGCATGACTTCTATAGATACTTGCAGGTTAGAGACTATTACAACAAGACGTTACTATTCAGAGATGAAAACGAATACAACCTAATTCATATCTTTCAAGAGGCATACAAAAAAAGGACTCTAAAAAGATGGTCTCAAAAATATACAGTAGTATACAAGCCTCTAAAGATCACTCTACGTTGTATATTAAGCAAAATTGGGAGAGGGAATCAGGCTCACAAATTTCAGAGGACAGCTGGTGGGGAATATGTGAGTCTCAGACTACCACTGCAAATTCAAGGTCCTTAAGAGAGTTTGGTTGGAAAAATGTAGTGAGATTCTTTATCACTCCTAAACTCACAGCTCGGCAAACAGGCTCACAGAGCCAGGGCCTATGTTGGAGAGGTTGTGGTTCCCCCATGGCAAACCATTTTCATGTCTTTGAGATAAACAAAATAATTGGGATAAATATAGACTATTCTTTCGATACGTTGTATCTTGGCAAATTACCTAAGGCACTCCCACATAAAGATAATTACTTATTGAAAATACTTTTGACTAGCTGCAGGAAGGCCATAACCCGAAGATGGCTAAAGGCAGACCCTCCAACTCGGGCCAAATGGCGTGGGATAGTGGAAGAAATTTTTGGAATGGAAAGACTTACCTTTGTCCTTAGACTTGAGCTTGAGAAATTCAAGAAGCTCTGGGAAAAATGGATTGTGTACTCCCTTTGTACTGAATAACTGAATATTACCATGATGTAAGTAGATGCTAATATTGGAAATGTGTATGTCTCCTATGCTGACCTAAAGTTTTGTATTCTCATACTGTAAACTGATAAATAAAAAGTTATAAAAAAAAAAAGATGAGCAAACTGAGCAACAGTCAGGAATTATAGGCGCCAAATCTAAAAAAGACACAGCAAACTTTGACACAGCTTCAGAGTTGAGTACGCGTAGCGGACGAGAAAGAGCTCCAGGGTGCAGTCCAGCGGCAGATAAGCCAATATCAAAGGAAATTAGAAAATGATCTGATATCCCAGCGTCGTTTATATCCTTAATACAAATATCCAGGCCATACGTAAAAACCAAGTCCAAAGTATGGCCTTTAATGTGGGTTGGTTCATTTACCCATTGAAGGAGGTTAAAAGAGTCCATTAAAGCAAGAAAGTCTTTAGCAAGCAGGTCATCCTTACAACAGATGTGTATGTTGAAATCACCAAGAATAAGAACAGAATCATATTTAAAAAGAACGGAACCCAAGAAGTCGGCAAAGTCCGAGATAAGACACTTGTTATATTTGGGCGGTCGATAGACCAACACACATAAAGTGGTCGTGGAAGCAGTCATCTCCAATAACTGAACTTCAAAACTAGCAAAGTTAGGTAAGGAAAGTTGCCGAACATTATATACATTTTTAAAAACCGAGGCTAAACCACCTCCACTACCAGAAAGCCTCGGTGAACTAAAAAAGGCACAGTCCAAAGGAAGAAGTTCAGAGAAAGGAATGAGCTCACCAGGGCGAATCCAGGTTTCTGTAAGGAATAAAACATCAAGGCCACTAGTAGAGAATAAGTCATTTAAAACAAAGGTCTTATTTACAAGCGACCTGACATTAAGCAGTGCCATCCGTGGCCAGGGTACTAAGTCACCTCTAGAAGCACAACGCAGAGTGCATAGATTGCTTCGACAAACTCCCTGTCGGCGCGATGTTATCCAAATCCAAGTAGGAAAGCGTGTCGCAGAGCGGGCAGATGCTTGGTGATCAGCCAGGTAAATCCAGCGACAAGTAAGCAGTTTAGCATCCGGGCAATCCAGGGAGGAGGGAAAAAATGATGGCGTATCCAGATTAACATGTATATGGTCCGTAATTCTGGCTCTGAGAAAGGCCCTGAGACGGACGCGACGGCCACTCCGTCTTCCCTGCTTCCTGTAGCGTTTCTTGTGGAGACTAGGAAGCGGTAGGTAGGAGAAGCCGCAGGACGAATCCAGTTGTGGTAAGTTAGCGCTACCCACATTCCAGCAGGGGTCGGCCCGAAACGAATGGAACGTACGAAGATTTAAAAGTGTTTGCCTGTCATATGTAATCAGTCCACAACCACTAGATAAACATAAGACTAGAAAAATAAAGATAAAAAACACAGTGCCGAGTCAATAAGGGAAGGTAAGGGAAAAAGGGAGGGTAAAAAGCGGCGAGATGGACGGCAAGCCAAGTACACCGGCGCCATCATGCAGTTTAGAACAATCTCTTTATTTTCAAGTAATTTAGTCATCCATTCAGCTAGTGTAGTTTCTCTTATTAGGGCAGCACGGTGGCACGGTGGTTAGCACTGTTGCCGCACAGCAAGAAGGTCCTGAGTTCAATGGAGAAATGGAGAGTCCTCTTCACACACTAAGGTCAATTATGGTGTTCCACAGGGTTCAGTGCTAGGACCAATTCTATTTACATTATACATGCTTCCCTTAGGCAGCATCATTAGAAGACATAGCATAAATTTTCACTGCTATGCAGATGACACGCAGCTCTATCTATCCATGAAGCCAGATAACACACACCAATTAGTTAAACTGCAGGAATGTCTTAAAGACATAAAGACCTGGATGGCCGCTAACTTTCTGCTTCTTAAGTCAGATAAAACTGAGGTTATTGTACTCGGCCCTGAAAATCTTAGAAATATGGTATCTAAGAAGATTCTTACTCTGGATGGCATTACCTTGGCCTCCAGTAACACTGTGAGGAACCTTGGAGTCATTTTTGACCAGGACATGTCCTTCAATGCACATATTAAACAAATATGTAAGACTGCTTTCTTCCATTTGCACAACATCTCTAAAATTAGAAATATCCTGTCTCAGAGTGATGCTGAAAAACTAGTTCATGCATTTATTACTTCCAGGCTGAACTACTGTAATTCATTATTATCAGGATGTCCTAAAAACTCGCTGAAAAGCCTTCAGCTAATCCAAAATGCTGCAGCAAGAGTCCTGACAGGGACTAGAAAGAGAGAGCATATTTCTCCTGTTTTGGCTTCCCTTCATTGGCTTCCTGTTAAATCCAGAATTGAATTCAAAATCCTGCTCCTCACATACAAGGTCTTAAATAATCAGGCCCCATCTTATCTTAATGACCTTGTAGTACCATATCACCCTATTAGAGCACTTCGTTCTCGCTCTGCAGGCCTACTTGTTGTTCCTAGAGTATTTAAAAGTAGAATGGGAGGCAGAGCCTTCAGTTTTCAGGCCCCTCTTCTGTGGAACCAGCTTCCAGTTTGGATTCGGGAGACAGACACTATCTCTACTTTCAAGATTAGGCTTAAAACTTTCCTTTTTGCTAAAGCATATAGTTAGGGCTGGACCAGGTGACCCTGAATCCTCCCTTAGTTATGCTGCAATAGACGTAGGCTGCCGGGGATTCCCATGATGCATTGAGTTTTTCCCTTCCAGTCACCTTTCTCACTCACTATGTGCTAATAGACCTCTCTGCATCGAATCATATCTGTTACTAATCTCTGTCTCTCTTCCACAGCATGTCTTTCATCCTGTTTTCCTTCTTTCACCCCAACCGGTCGCAGCAGATGGCCGCCCCTCCCCTGAGCCTGGTTCTGCCGGAGGTTTCTTCCTGTTAAAAGGGAGTTTTTCCTTCCCACTGTCGCCAAAGTGCTTGCTCATAGGGGGTCATATGATTGTTGGGTTTTTCTCTGTATTTATTATTGTGCTATCTACTGTACAATATAAAGCGCCTTGAGGCGACTTTTGTTGTGATTTGGCGCTATATAAATAAAATTGAATTGAATTGAATTGAAATTATTCTGCCAAATTTTTGCAAAATGATGTACAGCTGCAAAGACATACTGGCTGTCAGTGTATATGTTTATGTCTTGTCCTTCATGCAGTTGACAGGCACGTATAACGGCTGTAAGTTCTGCGCTCTGTGCAGAGTGTGAGGAAGTTAGTGCTTTTGCTTCTAAAATTGTGTCTACTGTGGTTACCGCATAACCTACACAGTTCCGCCCAAGGCTATTTTTGGATGCTGAACCATCTACAAAGATGTTAACGAAACCAGCCTGTGGGGTGCTGTAAAGGTCAGCGCGTGGTTTTGTTTCCTCATCTGGCTTCTTTATACAGCAGTGTGCGTCACCATCTTGCGAAGTAGGGAGAAGTGTGCTGGGTTTTAACTGTCCACACTTCTCAATTCTGATGTGTGACTGTGAAAGCAAAATGCCTACATAAGAAAGTTGTCTTGCATGTGTCAAACTTCTAAGTTGGGAAAAACTTTGCATTGCATACAGTTCATAGCTCACAGCTCTAAAACTAGGCATCAACAAATCATATGCCTAATCATTATGTGTCACTGTGATCCACAAGTGTGATCACAAATATTTTCAAACCAACAAAACAAACAAACAAAAACAAAACAAATTGCCTATGACATCAAGGCTTTGCATTCATATTGAGTGTAAGCTGCTTTCTTCATTGCAAATGTTTGTTACAATAAGGTTTAATTCATGCATCTTATCACTGAGTTCTAAATTCAAACTATCTCACTTCTGACTCTTTCCAAAAATAATTTCACATATAACAATTTGTGTATGTGTTGTCTATTCATTAATATAGTTGTCAATTATTTCTGTCATTATTTTTTACCTTATTTTGTTTATGACATGGCGGACATCTCTAAACAATCATGAGTTCAGCCTTCAATTTCAACCCAATTATACCCTGTATTCTCGCACTCGAACTTGTCCTGCTTCACCTCCCATCAGTCCTCGTCCCTCTTTTCACAGTGTCCTTGTGTGGCCTTCAAAGCTCCAACAAACACAGTCTGCAAAATATCATGTTCAGTGCCTTTTTCTCAGGGTCGAGGACAAAGTGGGAGGTCAAGCTATAAAATTTTAGCCAAAAAGTGGCTTATTTTCCCAATTAATCTATGCTTTTGTCGCTGTACTCAAGGTTCCAGGTTGAGAGAAATCCACCTGTATTAACACACTAAAGCATACAATTAATATCATTTTCATTACTTTTCTTAAAACATTCATTCGCTTCATCTTCTTAGAGTTTAACTCGTCTGTTTCTCTCTGTGAGCTGTCTTTACACACCACCGGCACACATATTTCCTGTTTCTGCAGACTAATCGAACTCTTTTGTTTTTCTTTGTATTCATAGTCTATAAACCCTCTTTAATTCTACTAAACCTTGATCTACTAAAGTAATCTTATTTGGGAATTCCCTTAGAAATGCACAAGTGCAGATTCATTTAGATGATGTGGAAATTGAAAGAGTACTTGAACATAAGTTTCTTGGTGTGATTGTAGATGATAAATTAAACTGGAAGTCTCATATAAAACATATTCATAACAAAATTTCAAGAAGTGTCTCAATCTTGAGTAAAGTAAAACACATTCTGGACCACAAATCACTCCACATTCTCTATTGTTCCCTGATTGCACCGTATTTGAATTACTGTGCTGAGGTTTGGGGCAATACTTACAAATGTTCGCTATCATCAATCTTTATATTACAAAAAAAGGGACATAAGGATAATCCATAAAACTGGTTACAGAGATCATACAAATCCACTGTTCTTAAAATCAAAAATTCTAAAATTCACAGATCTGGTTCATTTTCTTACTGCACAAATTATATATAAAGCAATAAATAACCTGCTTCCTGACAATATTCTAAAAATGTTTTCTAAAAGGGAACGGGGATTCAATTTGAGGGGGGAATTAAATTTAAAACATCCTCGTATCCGTACATCCCCGTATCCATCAAAAAGTTTTTGCATCTCTGTGTGTGGAGTGAAGCTGTGGAACAGTCTAAGTAAAGATATGAAGCAATGTCCGAGCATGGCGCAGTTTAAAAAGCGGTTTAAGGATATGGTTTTTACAGGGTACAGGGAAGAGGTAGAGATTTGATAGGGTGTTCTTGTCTAATATTTTCATGTGTGTGCGGGTGCACGGGTATATTGGTATGGGTATATATATATATATATTTGTAGGTTATGTATCCTTGAGGTGTTAATGGGGTTATTGAAAATGTGTATATGTGCGTATGTGTATATACGTATGTATGGATAGATAGAAACATATATGTATATATAAAAAAAAATTAAAAAAAATACACATGACATATAATGTAATTGCAAGGAGGTATTTCTGTAGTCTATTGATACTAGATAGTGGAAAAGGGGTGGGATTAAATAAGCTTGTGCTTCTTCCTGCTCCTTTTTGAACATGAAAGTTATTTGGAGTTGTGGTTGCTCGTTTTCCTTTTGTTTTGCTTTGTTCATTTGTCTCTTTTAATTCTATTTTGTTGTACTTTTTCAACATGTTCAAAATAAAGATTCAATCAATCAATCAATCTAAAACCAATACACCTTTATGTCACGCTCACACTTCTAAATAGAGCCCTTTCAGACATCAGGAATCACACACACACTGCCTTTTCTCTCAAACTTCCACTTGTTCACTCACTCTACTATGAACCTTTGTAGTGTTATTATTACTTATTTTTTATTATTTTTGTACAAATCACACCCAATCACTCAAAACCTACTACTCACAGCATTCACACAGTTAAAATCACTCAAAATATGCTTTCATACGAGTATTTCAGACATGCTTTTCATAATCAGAAAGAGCAAGTCAAAGAAAAACAACTGAAACCTCTAATGATTCTCACAGCACACACATAAACTGGAGAAAAAAATAAAACACACCAGCATTTATTGCTCAAGAGAGGTTACTACTGAAAGATATATAGTGGTCACTTACTATACATCCACAGTAATGAATTCAAACTCTATTTATACAATTGTAGTGAGCAAAACCAGCATCTCAGTCACAGGCATTTAGCAACATTTGCAATCAATAGTTATAAAGCTCAATAACACTCTAAACCGAAAGCAACAATCTCCATGCGCGTCACCGCTCCTCATTAGCTTGGTAGTGTCCACATATTTAATTCAGCTTCTCAATCTTGTAGCTTTAGCTGTTGTATACAGGGTTTGGCTCATTAGTTGTTAGTATAGGTTTGCTCTTCATCTTAACAAAGTCTCATCTAAGATGACAGGTTTACAAGCAGGTCAAGTGTCTCTATGTACTTGATTAGATTTGGTATTTTCTTTATTTTCTTCATCTCACATATCATTGTACTGAGTTTGAGCGAACCTTAAGCTTGATTTAGACTACTTTTAACAATCATCCACCTCACATCATAACTGACTGAGGTGCCTCTTCTTATTAATAGTATGTCATTATTAATGTTATCATTGTATTGTTTTTCCTTTTTTATAACAGCAATAGTGTATTACAATACACTACTTTACTACTAATATACAATAGTTTATTATTTTATATTTTATTATGTATCCATCATGGGCCTGTGTGAATCTGCAGCTTCACACCTTCCCAAGCTGGAGACATTTGCTTTTCTTGGCTGAACAATGACACAGCTTTAATATACCTTATGCATCTCTCTTTTTTTATTTGATATATTTTCGTGTGAATTATCTGGTTTCATGCATTCTATTCATTCTAGGCACGGTCGTCATGCCAACCATGTTTCATTGTTAATACCAGTTTACAGGTTGTTATCCTTCCTATTATTAGTTTGAATACATTAGATAAGCTCTAATTTAAATTACCCTTTTGTTTATTCCACTTCATTCCTCTTTCCATGCTTTAAAATATTACAACTCTTGTGTACGCTTCGTTTTCTTTTTAGCATCCTTTTCAGTATTTATTTCTGCTTGGAAGGTTTCTTTTAATTTAGTCAATGCGGAGGGGCTACATTTTCCCTCATCTGCATGCACTAATTTGTCCGGCGCCTGGACATTTTTTCTCTAACCACTGCTCGTCAGCAGTGAGTTTTGAAGCTACACAACTGCGGCACCTTCTCTGGCACGAGAATCGAGAGAGGTAGTTGACACAGCCTTCTACTTTCAAGCTATTCTTGAAAGCGGTGTCAGCTTTACGTGATGAAACACGACCTTTTTCTCTTTTCACCAGTACTTGGGTGGCCTACAGTAAACAAATTAGTGGAATAGTTCAGCCTCCTTATTGTGCTGTAAAATCAACTTATTCCACCAACAAAAATAAAACAATAAATACCTTTATACGCGCTAACTTTACCCACTACAGGGGAGCTACCAGTCCCTCGGACGAGCTCTATTTTATTTTAAAATGCTACCAGCCCCTCTCGGGCGAGCCTATACAATTTTTCGCAACGTGTTTGAGAGTGTCAATATTCACCTGTTTGCTGATTAATTGCCGGGTTGTCAGGTCCCCGTCATCGACCCCCACCGCCGTGGACCACTTCTAAGAACGCTGGCCAGAACCCGAATTCATGTCTCTGGTCTTTATCCTCTTCCTGGAGAGGAGCTGTCGACAGACTTCAGCGCGGGCTTCTCACGACGTCAGGACTCGATGAGGCTTTCCTGTGGGGTCACACAAAAGTGTTATGTCCCATCCGGCTTGAAGGAGCAAGAACTGTCAGGAGTTTTCCTGCAGTGCAACTCAGGTCGGAATAAATGACACTCAGACACGTTTGCAAGTTTTTAACGTGCACACGGGTTAGAGCTCAACGGAGACTCACACCCTGCAATAGTTGTCATCCTTTATTTATACTCAAGCATGTTCTTCTCAGAGATGTACAGGAAGAGATAAAATAGAACTGTGCTGCATGCAGGCTTCCTGTTGAACTTGTACAGAGCGTAACTTCTCTATTTAAGCTGAATACTAAAAGAGCAAACACATCTAGATAATGAAATGTACTTTTAAGCATAAACATAATAAAATCTTTTGACAATTATTTTTAAGAAAAGCAATATGTGGGGACAGATGTCTAAAGAGGTATGATTTGAGCTGGGAGACATGGAAAACCTTGTGTATGTGCATATTGCAGGGTAACTTCAGGTGAGCAGAGACAGGATTAATCATGGCCTCGATTTCAAAGGGACCAATAAAGTTCAGGGCTAGTATCTTGATTTGGTGACAGCTGCGCAGATGATGTTGAACAGACGGGACTGTGTGCTCACCTTCTATTGCTAGAAAGAAGCCCAGGGAGACCTCGAAGGGGGACAGGATAGGGGCTGAGGTAGTCGGGCAATTGTGGGCATGTTCCATCGTCTATTGTGAGGATTGCCGTGTTTCAACCTGAGGGAGGCAGACAAGTCACAAAGTTGAGGGAGATGTGAGACCAGGGACACCCTAGAGTGGGAAGGGGTTTGAGCAGGCCTACAGGAGGGGAACTAGCAGACTTATTCTTCACACAGGTTAAACAGACTGAAACATACTCTCTAATTAGTGTGGGCCACCAAAAGAAATTGCAGGAGAGGTTGCAGGAAGGTGAGGATCCTCCTCCAATCATATGTGAGGGGGAAGACAGATCAGGAGAGACAGACGGAATTGAGGAAAAATCCAAAGGCTCCATGGGACGGAGTCAGAGTGCTAATGGACAGAGTGTCAGATTTTAGACAGTTCATGTGGCAGTCGTTACTTCAACAGGAGATGCAATCCTTTCTCCAATCGATACAGGGGTTGTGTAGTTGTAGCTAAGGAAGGCCCAAAACTATGGCGTTATTTTTGTGCCTCTATTCTGAGCGCACGTAAATAATTTTTGCAAGTACAAATATTGCATTTTGAGGAGAAAATTATTTTGTGCGAACAAAATTCATTGCAAGAAATGTATTTCAATGTTTGCTATTATCCATATACATGCACAATAACAGCCCTCTCGCTCAGTTGTTGGCATTTGCTTTTAATAATAATGCATTGGATTTATATAGCGCTTTTCAAGGCACCCAAAGCGCTTTACAATGACATTATTCATTCACTCTCACATTCACACACTGGTGGAGGCAAGCTACGGTTGTAGCCACAGCTGCCCTGGGGCAGACTGACAGAAGCGAGGCTGCCATATCGCGCCATCGGCCCCTCTGGCCAACACCAGTAGGCGGTAGGGTAAAGTGTCTTGTCCAAGGACACAACGGCCAGGACAGAGAGGCTGGGGATCGAACCGGCGACCTTCCGGTTACAGGTGCCCTACCCAACCCCCTGAGCCACGGTCGCCCCTTTTGCTCAGATCTCTGCTCTGTGTGCTCACAGACATCTGCATCTGCTCTCAGTGTGTCGCTCCCGCTCTCAACATCTCTGCTCCCTGCACGCACAACTCTTTCTGTACTCCGTTATTAATGTGCCACAAAACCAACCAATCACAGACTTGGATGCAAAACTTCTGATTGCCTGTTTTGGTCTCCTAGCTACTGCATTCTGATAACACTGTCCAAAGTTTAGCTAAAACCATTTTCGATTAGTATGTTATTTTATTTTATTGTAAAATATATAATTTTTTAAGACCATTTAATATATTTTAAACCAAACTACTCCACTGGATTTAGCTACATTTCTCTCAAATTAAGCTTTTCTTTGTTCAAAATAATTTTCTCCTCAAAATGCAACATTTGTAGTTGCAAAAATTGTTTACTTGCGCTCAGAATAGAGGCACAAAAATAACGCCATATAAAACAAGGTGTGAGGGGTGGTTTGAACATGTAAAAGCCAATATGCTCTGTGTGATTACTAGAAAGGGATAGGGTTTGGTTCGGTTCTATGAATGACATAGGCAGGTGTTGACCATTTTTCAAACTTTGACCTGGATGGCACGAGGCAGAGTTCGGAAATATTTCATTTTTGTGCAAGGAAGTTATCAATGAAACGTTGCTCCGCGCCTGAATCAATAAGCGCTTGGACAGAGTGGGTTAAGACATTAACAGTTATCTTCCCGGGAATCATGAGACGTGAAGGACAGAGGGAGCCAGAGATTTCCCCACCAGTACTGGTTCCTTTACTGGTGGGCATAACCTTTTGGCCGAATGGGGCAGGTGTATATGTAATGACC
Organism: Oreochromis grahami; assembly: GCA_029532605.1. Taxonomy (NCBI): domain Eukaryota; kingdom Metazoa; phylum Chordata; class Actinopteri; order Cichliformes; family Cichlidae; genus Oreochromis; species Oreochromis grahami. The sequence continues at coordinate 5,262 of JAQSNX010007373.1, read as the reverse complement.
CCTTTTGTGTAATATGTGTAATAATTACTTTTTTAAGTAATGACCCCAAAACTGATCACAAAAAAAGGCAAATGCCTCCAACATGCCCAAACATTTGACCACACAGCATGCAATTAATTTGAACTAATTAATTAATTTGAACAAATGCAAAGTATTTCATATGTTGTTTAGCGATGGTGGTGATGCTCAAAGCTGAGCCATGGAGAATTGGTAAGGAAATTAATCAATAAGTGATATTGACAATGCAATCAGTTGTTATCACTTGTTATCAATGTCCATACCTACTGATGTGTGTGTTTTTAGGCTATGTCGTCTACTACAGTATTTGGTCATGATGGAATTTTGTTTGGCAGGTCCTGCAATCCCTGTTGGAGTGGATGTTCAGGTGGAGAGCTTGGACAGCATCTCTGAAGTTGATATGGTAAGCCGGTGTTTTCCTATACTTTTACAGATGATACATCTTACAGTATAAGGTCAATGGAGATGAAACTTGACTTTTTTCACTAAATTTGAAGGAAATATAGAAAACGGTGTCACGAGTTGAGTAATAATTAAACAAAGAAAAGCATTTTTGTTAATTTGTTATGGTAATAATTAAGTGCAACTTAATATACATAATCATCTACATACATGGTGGAAAGTGTATATATGTTTTTGGTTCCCATTTAAAATCTATTCTAAATTCATGCTTACATTAATTTTATTCAGCTCTGAACTCCTACAGTAAGTACAGGGTGGGCCATTTATATGGATACACCATAATAAAATGGGAATGGTTGGTGATATTAAAGTCCTGTTTGTGGCACATTAGTATATGTGAGGGGGCGAACTCCTCAAGATGGGTGGTGACCATGGTGGCCATTTAGAAGTCGGCCATCTTGGCTCTTGCTGAATGAAGCTAGGACAGCCACTGATATTTCTTCATTAGTGACAGTTTTCTTGCGTCCACATTTTGGCAAATCCAACACTGAACCAGTTTCACGAAACTTAGCAAGCAGTTTGCTAACTGTAGCATGGGAGATGGGTGGTCTCGTAGGGTGTCTTGCATTGAAATCTGCTGCAATGACCCAGTTACTACGTTCACCAGATATCAACACGATTTCGATCCACTCCTCATGTGTTAACCTCTTCGACATGTTAATGGCTGTGAACAAAGAGAAACTTGTAAATAACTCATGAAAGAATAAAGTTACGTTGAAACCAAGCACACCATTGTTTTTCTTGTGACATTACCAATAAGTTTGATGTGTCACATGGCCCTCTTCCTATTGAAAAAACAAAAGTTGTATCCAAGATGGCCGACTTCTAAATGGCCACCATGGTCACCACCATCTTGAGGAGTTTGCCCCCTCACATATACTAATGTGCCACAAATAGGACTTTAATATCACCAACCATTCCCATGTTATTACGGTGTATCCATATAAATGGCCCACCCTGTAGTTTGCTTAATGCATCCTGTCTTGGCACAGCTGGAAGTCTGTGGCTAATGCTGAAGCTTTGCTTATCATCATCATCATCATCGTTTATTTGTATAGCACTTTAAGAACACACCAGTTCAATTCAATTCAATTCAGTTTTATTTATATAGCGCCAAATCACAACAAAAGTCGCCTCAAGGCGCTTTATATTGTACAGTAGATAGCACAATAATAAATACAGAGAAAAACCCAACAATCATATGACCCCCTATGAGCAAGCACTTTGGCGACAGTGGGAAGGAAAAACTCCCTTTTAACAGGAAGAAACCTCCGGCAGTCCAAAGTGCTGAACAACACAGATTAAAACAACTACCAAATTAAAAATACAATAAAATCATTACATGCAATAAAATAAGAAGGTGTCAATTTCCTACAGAGTTAAAAGCCAGGGAATAAAAATAGGTTTTCAGTCTGGACTTAAAGACCTGCACTGATGACGCTTGTCTAATTTGGAGGGGAAGGTTATTCCAGAGCATCGGAGCCACAATTGAAAAAGCTCGGTCTCCTCTGCATTTCAGCCGCGACTTAGGAACCGACAGCAACAGCTGCTCAGCTGAACGGAGCGAGCGAGGAGGAACATGTGGCTTCAGCAAATCAGATAAATAGATAGGAGCCAGACCATTTAAAGATTTAAAAACCAATAGAAGGACTTTAAAACGAACCCTAAATTCAATGGGAAGCCAATGCAAGGAAGCCAGAACCGGAGTGATGTGATCGAATTTCCTACTACCGGTTAAAAATCGTGCCGCCGCATTTTGGACTAACCGCAGGCGTGACAAGGTGCCCGACCCGACCCCTATTAAAAGGGAATTACAATAGTCCAGACGTGAGGTGATAAAAGCATGAATAAGAGTTTCCAAATTGGGTTTGGAAAGGAAAGGCTTAACCTTCGACAGGCATCTGAGGTGATAAAAAGCAGATTTTACCACCCCATTTACATGACCTTCAAAAGTAAGCGCAGAATCAAGTTTAACACCAAGATTAGTGATTGAACTTTTCAGATGAGAAGTCAAATCACCAAAATCAACATCTGGGGTATCAATAGAATGATGCGGGCCATATAAAATTGCTTCCATTTTGCGACCATTAAAATTCAAAAAATTATTTGCCATCCGTAATTTAATATCGCTAAGACAGTCAAGCAGTGATTGACAAGGGGAAGTATCCAAATGACTAAAAGGTAAATAAAGCTGACAGTCATCAGCATACAAATGAAATGACACTCCGTGTTTACGAAAAATCGCACCAAGGGGGAGTAAGTACAGCGAGAAAAATAATGGCCCAAGGATAGATCCCTGGGGCACACCCCAAAGCAGAGGGGCCACAGAGGAAGCGGCCAGTCCCAGCTTGACACAAAAACTCTTTTCGGAAAGATATGATTTTACCCATGACAATGCCAAATCAGAAATTCCCACACAGTGATGTAAGCGGGAGATCAGCAGGTTGTGGTCTACTGTGTCAAATGCAGCTGTCATGTCCAATAACACAAGCACAGCATATTTACCACGATCAGTCGCAACAAGAATGTCATTCATAACTTTAACAAGAGCTGTCTCCGTACTGTGAAAGGGCTTAAAACCAGATTGGAAGATTTCAGACAGTTGCGAGTCGTTCAAATAATCCAACAGCTGGGTATGTACAATCCTCTCCAAGATCTTACTTAAAAAGAGAAGCTTGGAGATAGGTCTAAAATTTGACATAGTAGAACTATCAAGGCCAGGTTTCTTAAGTAAGGGGTGTATGACTGCATGTTTAAACCCACTAGGAACTTGACCGGTTAACAAACTAGCATTGATAATTTTCAGGATATAAGGTCCAATGATGGGAAATACTTTTTGGAGAAAGCGGGGAGTAACAACATCATTCGGGGAGCCACAGGGCTTAGCATGTAGCACCAACTCCTCTAAATCACGCAGTGAAATCGGTGCAAAAGCAAGGAATAGGCTTGAGCAAGGAGCATGCATGGCCAGATCAACAATAGGTGGGATCAGAGGCCTCAGGCTAGCAATCTTGTCCACAAAAAAAGGTAATAAACTTATTGCACATAGCCTCAGAGGACGGCAAAAGGTCGTAACCCTCCAAGTTAAGTACAGAATTTATCGTACTGTATAAAACACGAGGGTTATGAGAGTTGGCCGAAATAAGCTGAGAAAAGTAGGAGTGTTTATCGGCCTTAACTGCCCTCTGATAAGTTTTCAAACTAATCTTTAGGGCTTCCAGGGACACATGCAATCTATCTTTTTTTCCACTGTCTTTCACATTTCCTACATTGTCTTCTAATAGCTCGGGAACGGTCAGTTAACCATGGACTAGTCTTAGATTTACATTTTCTTAGTTTCAAAGGGGCAACAATATCAAGCACAGATTTACAAGCAAAGTCAAAATATAAAAGTAGGTCATCTGCAGTGGGCAACTCAGGGGCATAAGACATTAATTTGTCAAACAGTATAGAAAACCGTTCGGCAGAATCAGAGCCAAAGGCACGATAACATCGAACAGGTGCAGCCTGATTTGCAAAAGCATTAGAAGGAGCAATATCAAATAAGATAGGCATATGATCAGAAAATACTGCATCTTCAACACATACATTGCAAACAGATAAACCATGAGATAAAACTAAGTCCAGTGTGTGACCACGTTCTTGAGTGGCACCACTAACAGATTGGACAAAATTAAAAGAGTTCACTAAGGCAAGGAAGTCCTTGGCCAGGGGCTTCCCCGGACAGCAAACGTGTATGTTAAAATCACCAAGCAGGAGGATCTGGTCATACCGTGATGCACAATCAGCAAGAAACTCTGAGAACTCTGATAAAAACACCTTGTTATATTTCGGCGGGCGATAAACAATCCCACATAACAACGAAGTTTTGCAGGACCATTTTCAAAAGACCCGACAACAGGAACCAGCCAGGAGTCCACCGGATCCGAGGCACGCAATGGCTGTGGACAAAAACGGCGGATGCAGCGGAGCTCATGGGGAAAATGAGAAATCCAGGATTTCAGCTTCACAAGACGACCTCCACGGTTACCCCGTCTCCTGCGTCGCTTCCGCAGAACCGGTGACGGTGGTAGGGAACGCCAGTACGGTGGTATTGGTTCCAGATAAGGAGGAAAAAAGCCTTGGTTGTCATATTCAGGCCGGTCAGACATCCGGATGGATAAACCTATCTCCAATAATGTCTGGCGATCATAGGAAAAAGTACAACACACATGTAACGCAAAGTTAACTAAAAACAAAAAAACAAAACAAATAAAGGAGAGCGATAGACGGCGTGCCGAACACACAGGCACCATCTTGCTGATGATGTTTTACTCTTGCTGCATATATTCTGCCATGTGCTTTTTAGTCATTGCACTGAGCCAGAACTGAATAATGCAGAGACATGTAATGAAGCCATGAAGTCCTTAACACGTACATGTTGCATTTTTTTATGTAACAAGTAGTGTAGGAGCCATAACTAAATGTATTGAATTTTGATGATCACAGGGTTTTCATTTCTTTGGTGCTATGGTGATGTGTAACTGGAGTCACGTGGGTGCTAGCGGTGACATTAAGAGGGCGTTGTCAGCTTGTCATTCACTGGTTTGATTTTGACAGAGAGAAGGCTGGGTAGCTGTAGTTTTTGTTGACCGCTGCACAACGAGTTTCCCCTTGTTGCATTTGAGCCTGTGATGTTTTAAGAGTCTGAATAGGGAGCTGATCACATTACTCTGTAAACTCTCAAAGCACTTTAATAAACAAGCAAGCAATTCCACCTCTCGCATTATTGCGTAAAGTTGA
>JAQSNX010007372.1:0-18558 GCA_029532605.1 Oreochromis grahami | reverse complement strand
TAATTACAGTAACATCAGGAAGAAGGAACACGAAAAAAGCTCGAGAAATACCAAGGACTCAGAGAAGAGCTCGAGAAGATGTGGAGGGTGAAGGTGACTGTGGTCCCAGTGGTAATCGGAGCACTAGGTGCGGTGACTCCCAAGCTAGGTGAGTGGCTCCAGCAGATCCCGGGAACAACATCGGAGATCTCTGTCCAGAAGAGCGCAGTCCTAGGAACAGCTAAGATACTGCGCAGGACCCTCAAGCTCCCAGGCCTCTGGTAGAGGACCCGAGCTTGAAGGATTGACAGCCCACAGAGGCGAGTGGGGATTATATATATATATATAAATATATATATTTTATAGTGCATGAGTCTTTGGATGCGCTACTGAAGCTCTGAGGTGTGTCAATAGAAACAAGTCATCTGACTGGCAGAGAGAATGTTGAGACCTCAGGAGGACAGTTCATCCTCAAAATTTAATCTTATTCAGCTCGTTTTAGAACTGAAAAAGCTTCTCGGATGAGAGGTGAAATGTCTTCGTGAAAAAAGTCCACTCGCTTTCTTTCCGAGCTCTTTGGAACAGACAGAAAGTCCCAGATTTAAACCCAGTTGGAGTATCCCCCCAAGGAGGGACAAAGGACCCCCTGGTGATCCTGTAATCACATGAGCCAAGGTGTGAAAGCAGGTGTGGGACCTAATCAGCCAGGGTTTCGGGTGAGCTCATTGTGAAACCTGGCCCCACCCTATCATGTGAATTCCTGAGGTCAGATGGCCCAGGATTTGAGTGGGCGTTAAGGCGTCTGGGGAGGGAACTCAAAACTGTCCTTTTGTCCGTCTTTGGGGGGGATACTCCCACTGGGTTTAAATCTGGGACTTTCGGCCATTTGACCTTAGAACTGAAGAAGCTTCTCAGATGAGAGGTGAAACGTCTTCAAGCAACTTAAAGAAGTCCAGATGCTTTTCTTTGCAAACTCCTTTCACTACGATGACCTGGATGACTGAGAACCTTCACAGACACAAGTGAAAATATCTTTGCATATAAGACATGTACTTTCTACAGATAAGATGTAGTAAATATCCTCACTTTTCCAAAAGAAATTAAGCCCAAGTTTAGCGCTGGTTAGTACATTATGTTCAAGTTTGCTCAAAATGCAGTGCGCACAAGGTTTGATCAGTGACTGGGAGCAGGATAAACGAGGTAAGACTTAGAGCTGTTTTCATTTTGTTTGTTCACAGGCTGCATACAGCAGGCTAGTCTCAAGTCATTTTAAACATGTGCTAGCTTGTAACATTAAAAAAATTAAAAACAAAGTAAAAGTAAAACTACACCCCACTACTCTAGAACAATATCTTTTCCCCCCTCCCAAGTAGTTAGTGACTTGCTAATCTGTATAAAGCCACACATCCACATTAAGTAATATTTTCAGTCTTTGCTCTTTATCATCATGATTGCCTGTTTCCCCCTGAATGCAGATGCTGAAGTGCACATGCGCATATATGTGCATAAGTGACAATAATTAAACCTCACAGGTGCACATGTCACACTGTAAAAAAAAAAAATCCTAGAAAAACAGTAATATTCCGGCAGCTGGGGCGCCAAAATAATACCAGAAAATAACTTTATTATAAAAATACGGTTATTTTCAGTAATGACAATACAGTTTGTTGCCCTAATTTTACATGGGATTTTGCCTTTTTCAAGTGCTTTTAAACATTAAATTAGGAACATGTTAATGTGATTAAACAATGAAATTACCTATAAACAAGGTCAATGAATGTGGTAATATGAATAATAATACTTAAATGTACAGAAATATAAAGTTAACAGTTGGTTTAAATAATAATGGATTGCACGTCCTGGGGCAGACTGACAGAGGCAAGGCTGCCATATCGCACCATCGGCCCCTCTGGCCATCACCAGTAGGCGGTAGGTAGGTAGGTGAAGTGTCTTGACCAAGGACACAACGACCGAGTGTCCGAGCCGGGGCTTAAACCGGCAACCTTCTGATTACAAGGCAAACTGCCAACTCTTGAGCCACGATTGCCTTAAAGAGCAATAATTATTATTATTATTATCTGATGTAAAAAAAAAAGTTTATGAGAATCATTTTATATATTTTTCCATAGCATTACATTTGGATTTAACAGTTCAAAAACAGTTCTTTCAAATAACGGACACATATTTGTGAAATCATGATACATTTGTGAATGTATTTTAACAATCTAAATATGCATATGTACAGACAAATACATTTAAAAAAACAAGAAAATTGTTTTATTACATTACAGTGATTTTACGTTAATTTACATTTGAAATGTGAAATCACAGTCTATTTATGTAAATTTAATGATATTCTAGAAGAACAGAACAAAACTGTAAAATACACAGTAAAATACTTTTATATTAGGATTTTTTTTACAGTGCAGGTACACACACGGGTGAGGAAATTCATTATGAAACTGTTAAAAACTCTGCCGGTATTTCAAATACAAGGTTAGGGTTATGGTTAGGACAACATCAGTCAAGACAGGGGTGTTGCTAGGATCCTAAAACAGTGAGAGCTTAGCCAAGCCCTGAAATCTTTTTGGATTTTCACTTGATAACAACACCTTTTCAAAATTATTTACTATATTTTATAGAGAAAATAATATGAAATATCATACAGCAGCCAACCAAGTGAACAACACTCCCCAGGAGGTAGACATATCGATATCCAAGAGAAGACTGCATGAAAGTAAATAAAGAAGGTTGTAAGCTACTCATAAGCCTCAATAATAGAAAGGTTAGATTGGACTTTGTTTTTCCAGAACTGCGCCTATTTTTTTTTTTAGCATTCTTTGAACAGATTAAACCAAGATCAACCTCTACCAGAATGATGGCAAGAAAAAAGTATAGGAGTGTAACAGCTCATGATCCAAAGCATACCACATCATCTGTAAAACACGGCAGTGGCTGTGTGATGGTTCGGGCGTGCATGGCTGCCAGTAGCACTGGGACACTTGTGTTTATTGATGATGTAACACAGGACAGAAGCAGCTGAATGAATTATGTGACGTTCAGAAACATGCTGTCTGCTTAAATCCAGCTAAATGGAATCAAACTGATTGGGCGGAGTTTCATAATACAGATGGACAGTGACCAAAAATATCTAATCAAAGCAACCCAGGAGTTTATTAACGCAATGAAGTGAATATTCTTGAATGGTCAAGTCAGTCACCTGATTTGAACCCAACTGAGGGTACGATTTCACTTGTTGAAGACTAAACTTCTGACAGAAAGGCCCACAAACAACCCACTGATTAACCCACTGAATTAAAGCTGAAAGTCTGCACTTCAACTGCATCTGAGTTGTGTCATTTAAAATTCATTGTGGTCGTGTACATGTACGGAACCAAAATTAGAAAAAGTTGTCTCTGTACAACTATTTATGGATCAACGGTATGCACACTGGTGGACTGAAATCCTCTAACAGGCTGTTGGCAGCATTTGCACGCACTTGAGCACTTGTAGACATTTTCATAAAGTCACTGCTTGCAACCCCCATGTGCAAAAAAAGGATGTCTGCAGTGGTATGATCTAAGGCTATGTCCACACGTACATGGGTATTTTTGAAAACGGAGATTTTCCATTTTCGTTTTAAAAAGTAATCCCGTCCACACATAAACGCAGACATGAAGGAAGACACGATGTATTCCTAACAGTGTAGAAATGTTGGCCAATCAGAAGTCTAGAAGCCTTGGTAGGAAATAGTAAACAAAGATGGGGCATAGAAACAGAACCGAGTCGTATGTGTGGAGGGACAGTAACTGTGTGTGTATATGTAAGCATTTAAACACTGCAGAGAGTACAATTAACAGTAACAGTGATCGTGTCCAAATTCATGGGCTGCATCCTCCTGAGGCTGCATTTGTAGACCGATTACGTCACAGCGACGCGCCGAAGGCTGTCCAAATTCGTAGACTCCTCCGAATGCAGCCGACAAATGCGTCCTCCTTTTCCCCGAATTTGAAGGATGGGTCGGGTGTGTCCTTCGTGGCCCACCATATCCCAGAATTCATAGCGCAGCCCAGCAAAACTCCAGTTTCCGGCAATGGCGGCCGCTACCAAGTTTTAAAATTACTTTTATTAATCTTTCTGGGTCAAAAAATAAACTTTTAACATATTTTCAGGCGAAGAATGTAGCTGTGTAAACTTCAAATATCTGCTCAGTTTATCAAGGTATTGCATATTTGCAAAAGTGCTTCGACGTTTTCTGAGACGTCTGTTACCCACCAGCTTGACAGCTAACCAATAGCTAACCGAGAGCTTGAGGGTCACTGAAGCCGCCGAGAACGGCACAACTCCCGGCACATCATTTTCAGATCACCATGGACTTTCGCTACTCAGGTTAAACGTAATATATAAGTCACTTAGACAACCTAAAAAATTATATTGTTTGGCTTTTTTCAGTGTTTTATTTGTTCATGAGTAAATCGGTTTGGCTGAGATTAAAGATATTAGATTAGATTAGATAAAATAAAACTTTATTAATCCCCCGGGTGGTTTTCACACAGCTGAATAAACGTCAAACAGAAAACCGATAGTCGAGAATTTACGCCAGTGTCCTGTTATATTTTAGATAGCAAGGAGCAGACGGCCGAGTTTATTAAACTCCACCGAGACAGCGGTGACGTTAATCTGTCAAATTTCACAGCCGTTTACTTCCGGCCTACCCGACCTTCTGAGGACCCGGCCCACGTAGACCGCGAAGGCCGGGTCCTCAGGAGGATGCAGCCCATGAATTTGGACACGACCATTATTGTAGAAATTCATTTCACCGAAACAATAACGTGGCGCACAGTGTGACGTCAAAACAGGCGCACACCTTTGACGCTGCGTTTTCTCCGTTTTCCTCGTCCACACGTAAATGCAAAAACGGAGTTTTTCGAAAATATCCACGCTGGCAGGCGTTTTTAGAAATCTCCGTTTTCAGTGACCAAAAACGCCGTTTACGTGTGGACGAAATGTGCAAACGCATAGAAAAATCTGCATTTTCAAAAATACCCGGGTACGTGTGGACGTAGCCTAAGTGTCCAGTACAGAAGAGGAAAGGACTTGACACATGACACACTGTCGAGGCCTCAGCTCATATGCAACACCCCAGAGTTACAAGGCTTGGACTGCGTGTCAGTGCTAGAGCATGTTGCAGTGAGTGAAGGAAAGTACAGTGGAAGCCCGACTTACGAATACCCCGTTTCACGAAAAATTCAAGTTAAACGGCAATATTTCTGCCCGTGTTATGGCAAAATGCCCGAGAAACAAAATCCGCTGGCTCTGATTGGCTGAGCCCACAATTCCCACAATACCTTCCGAATCATGTGACAACCCCTTGGCTTTCGTACTTCCGCTTCGCTGTTCCACTTGAACGACGTATTGTTGTTGCAGTTAGCAATTAGCCTATAGCCTATCATTCACTCAAAAGGCGCGATGGGTGCTTTGACTTATGAAAATTTTCGCCTTACGAAACAAATAAATTTCGTAAGTCGGGTTCCACTGTATTTGTGCCACTCCAAAATATAATTTCTGTCCACTATGAGACAAAGGAGTGTATTGTTTGTGTATAAATACAAACACATGTTTGGGAGTTTGTATTTGCTTCAGAGTTTATACGTGTTTTGGAGTTTGTACGTGCTCTGTCTCTAGGGGCCACCCTAAGTATACTTTGATTTATTCACTCCACATGAAATGTTGTAACTAAATTATAAAATACAAAAAACCACTATTTACGTCAACTTTGAACTATTTAAATTTTCAGCTTTTTCCTTTTAAACAAATTTAAAGTGAAAAAACACAAAACACTGCAAGAGAGAGAGAGGGTGAGAGAAAGAAAAATAACCACGGCTCCCAGTAAGGGGCTCGCGTCGTTCACTTCAAAGATCCGGCTCTGAGAGCCGTTTCGTTCGGGACCGACACATCACTAGTGACGTGACGGTTGACGTCACCATCTCTCCCACAGTATGTCTGTGAAGGTTCTCAGTCATCCAGGTCATTGTAGTCAAAGGAGTTTGCAAAGAAAAGCGTCTGGACTTCTTTGAGTTGCTTGAAGACGTTTCACCTCTCATCCGAGAAGCTTCTTCAGTTCTAAGTTTATACCTTGTTGAGAAGAGGCAGGTAGTTTCTTACAAAATCCATTTTTTTCAAAGCTTCTCTGAGATCCCGGGACTCGCCTGGCGAGATGTTCCTGATGTAGATTGTTCTTGCTCCATTGTCAGTCACTTGCTGCTCCGAGAAAACCGGGTTAACATGAAAAAAAAAACAACCCACAAACAGTATGACATTCCAAACATTCTTATACTACAGTTCCAAGATCAAGGTCCTAAGTTTGCACTTATATTCACACAGCAGGTACGCACCCTGGCAGCTATCTTCATTGTCCAAACAATTTATAATTGCAGCTCTTGCTGTTTTTGATAACACTGGTTGAAAAAATATTTAAACTAATGTACACACAGTGCTGTGAAAAACGCATTTGGCTCCTTCCCAATTTCGTAGTTTTTTGCACACATTGCAAATCATTAAACAAATGTTTAAAAAAATACAAAATGCAGTTTTAAATGAGGATTTAATTTATTCCAGGAGAAAAAAAGTTATCCAAATCTTTCCTAGCCCTGTGTGACTATCTGAAAAAAAGGGTATGTCCCCATTTTTCAAGGTGTTTTGACTTGGATGTGAGTGCTTCCATAACTTTATACTCTGACCAATAAATCTAAAGGTATTCTAGTGTACTCTTTGTTCCTGAGATATGTGCGTGTTACTTACATAACATAGCCGTTTCATCAGAGACTTATAAAACTCAAGCTGAAAGAAAAAAAAAACAGTTAAAAATCATTACATCACTTCGGATTCTGTTTAATTTATTTCAGCTTAAAGATATTTTTTAAATTACTAATAGCCTCTACAAAAAGAAAATATTTTTTTAAATTTATAATCACATTTTAAATAAACAAGCAGAAACAGATATTTTCGAATAATTTTAATAACATCTGTCACAACAGTAAAGTGCATTATCTACACACAGTGCTTACCGGTGTCATTAAAATGTCGCCCTTCTCAACCTGCAGTCGAAGTTTAGACCCATTGAGAATAAAATCATGTTTTTCTGATGCTAGCACGATGTTTTTAGCTGCCACTGCTGTCGGCATGAGGGCAAAACCCTGAAGGAAAGACAACCAAACACCGATTTTTACTGACTAATCATGAAGACAGGCACTCACAAAATATGTATTAACTAACTAAATGTTAGTTAGGTTGTCTTAGAAAAGAAATGTAGTGTGCCTTTAAAATGAAAGTAATAATCCAGCCCAATGCAAATTCATAACGTGGTTCTTACCATGCGTGCCTGTGGTATAACATAGATCGTGTTGTCGTAATATTCAAATCCGTGTCGAGCGAGCAGACTGGCGATGTCCTCCTCTGCGTAACAGCCATCGTGATACTCTGGCAGGTTGCTTATTAACAGCACCTTGTAATCAAGCGAAACAAGCTGTGCAAAAGAAAAGAATTTCAGGATCAGTTTACAATTGCAATTGAAGAAATTCCAGACAGAAATCTGAAAAATGCAAACATTAACTTATAAACTGTGCCTCACTTTGAGCACTGTCTACAACTATGAACACAGTGAGGTACATCGGAATAAAATACTGAGTACAAAATGTTTCTGATGCTAATTTTCCTTTTACTTCTTTTTTTTTTTTTTTTTTTACGTAGTACAGCTCTACCTTGACTAACTGATAAAAAAAAGGCAGTAAGAGCCAGCTATGAAAGTACTTTTCATTTAAGGTGGATCCATAAAGAGTGATAACTGATTCACAAAAGGCAATGTGTAAACAGCACTACTGCGCTTTTCAAACTCAAGGGAAAACTTTTTTAAGCACTCAAAACCACCATGTCCTGGATGACTGTGCATATAATTTGAACATTTTAAACTAGATTTTTAATAAAGGAGTTTTAGTTTGTGTTAGTACATGAGATAATTGTTTTAATTTGATACTAAATTGGTAACCAAGAATCGTGCAATTCTATTGGTGACTATACTGACTACAAAATCTCTGGTATTGCGACATCCCTAGTGAATTTTTAAACCTTTTCTACATTTACTCCTACTTGAGTGTCACCTGACAATGAGATATAACCCAACTATAAACCTTTAAAATAAATTTAACTATTTCAGATCAAAATTTAACCACTTTGACAAAGCATGTTTTTCTAACAGGTATAATTTAAGTGTTTTTTTTTTATGTTACCTTTGAATTGGGAAGTTTGACTGTCTTGAGACAACCTGTAAAGTCCAGAGCAAAAGAAAAACAAAAAATAATTATAAAATAGAAAATGTGTTCACATTGAGAAATCTTTCATACAGATCTTTGGGGATTTCTTACGGATTCTTTCTGGACGCAGTTGCTCTTGTATCCGCTCCCAAAATGTTGGGTGGGTAACAGCGGCCGGCTTCTTTGCAGTCACAGAGTCTTAGAATAAAGTAAATGTAGTTAAGTTAAATAGTGGTAGTTTAGATAGGATGCAAGTTACCCAGCTGATCTAAATAAAAACTGTTCTCGTCAAGAAGCACAGTCTTCAGCTTATGATTCCATTAAACATCCTGCTGTCAATGATACACCACACATGAAGATGTTTTCTCTGTCCACCTACCTTTGTCCTTTGTGACCGTTTCTACACTTTCAACTGTCTGCTTTGCCTCCACAGAAATCTCAGGTGATTTTCCTGCAGTCTGCTGTTGTGTTTCTTCTTGCACAGCAGAATCTGAACTCTGCTTGGTCTGTTCTGAAGCTTTGAGTGAATCTTCTGGACTTTTGATGACAGTTTGTGGTATCTGAGGTGGATCAGTAGGTTTTGGTGGCGATATATTCTCTGATGTTGTTGATTTAGATGGATCCACTTTTTCTTTTTTCACGGTTCCTGCTGTTTTAGATTTCTGCGTGGTTGAGGCCATTTCTGCTTTGGAAGTCAAGACTTTTGGCTCGCCGTCAACTGCAGCACCTTTCATTGGTTCAACAGCCTTCGTAGTATTGGGTGTATTTTTAGGTACCACCACAGCTTCTTTAGCACAGGTTTGAGACCCTTTGGGTTTAGGTTTTCGTTTCAAATCACTGGTGTTAGGCTGCTTTTCGGGACTCTTCGTAGATTTACTCTTAGATTTTTCGAGGCTTGAAGCTGCTTCTTCAGCCTTATCACCTGTTTTTACAGTTTTAGCTTTCTGCTCAGCTGAGATGTTTTTTGCTTTGGAAACCGAGACTTTTGCTGTAGTTTCCAGTTTACTTTTTGTGGTTTTCTTGGATGCAATTTGCTGTAAACAAAGGTTAATACTGGATTAATCAGATTACTGATAATTTTGCCACAGAAGAGCAGTGATTTTAATATTTGTATTTCTCAAGGGAAAACAAAGTTACCTTTTCATTAACAACACTGACAGTTACTTCTTTTATGTCAAAGTTCTTCAAGCTCTTCAGTTTCTCAGCATCTTCCTGGTTCTCGAAACACACAACTGCCTGGGTGTGCACAAACACACACACAAACATACATTGGCTCTTGTTACAGGTTTTTGAAGTTACAATGTAATAGGCATAGATGTACAATAGTAATGCTGACCAGTCGGGTAACTTATTTTTTTTTTTTTTTAAATACCTGTCCCGTTTGGTTCTTTTGCCATCAGAATTATTGTCTAAAGGCGAAGAAAGATGCCCAACGGATTTACTTTACCAAATGGACCATCCCAGCCTTGCCGTAATGGTCCATTTGATTCACCTTTTATTGTTTATTTTATTTTCACTTGCTGAATACGGGACAGAATTAACTGGGGGAAAGAAAGGGGAGAAAGAAAGAGGGAAAGGAAAAACAGCGGGGAAGAGGGACGGGGAAAAAGGGCAAAAAACAAAAACCAACAGAATAAGCAGACAAAAAAATACATATATCGATCATCTGGATCACCTGTTGAAAAAACAAGCAGAAAGCAAGCAGACGAAAACGAGAGTAATAAACAACATCACAATGATCTATGGGAATATGACAGTAAATACTAAATGTTAGACATTATTGTGCAGCGCGTAAGCTCGACAGCACACAGTTTGCTTTGAGGTAAGAGCCAAAAAGGGTGTAGTTTGTGTGTGATCACCCGTGTGTACACCTGTGAGCATGAACGCGCTTGTTTTTAAAAGGTTCCTTCATGTAATGATCTGCTAGAGGGTGTGGGGGCCACTGCCCCGTCCTCCAGGGCATGACGCAGGTATGGAGGAGATCAAAACTCCAGACGTCCAGAGGCCCCCAGAACACAAGAGACCAAGGAAGACCAACAGAGGGGCAGCCGCGCCACTATCCCAGAAAGAGCTGAGGAGAGTCCCAGATGAGGGGTCACTCAGCAGCCGCGGAGCAGAAGCCAGGGGGGGGGTTCCAGTGACGTGCCCGTGAGCTCCGCCGGCAGCCAGCTGTGCCTGAGTGACCGAGCCCCGGGCTGAGAGGCCGAGGGCACCCCGCCTCCGAAGTGGCCCGAGCAAGCCCCAGGCTCCAGGCCCCGATAAGCAGCCACCAAGGAGTGAGCCGGTGTGTACCTGGGCGCCCACCCCCGGACACAAAGAACCACCAACGCACCGATGTCTGAGGGCGTCCACCACCGGCAGGGGAAGTGGTGGGGGGAGATAGGCCTCCAAACCTTGGAGGGCCTGAGATGTCCCCAGAGAGGTGGCGTCTGATACCCGACCTGACATATAGACACAGACATACAGGCACACACAGATACAAACATCCATTCCCACCCTCATGCTCTCATAAGCAACTATTCCACACTCACCCAACGTGGAGACAGACATAAAGAGACGCTGTACACACAATCACTCTCCCCAAGCGTACTCTAAGAACCTGGTCTGGGTACCCTTGCCCCTGGAGGGGGAAGCTGCACCCAGACCCAGGTGGTGTTACCCTTTTCCCTGCGGTGGGAAGAAGCAGACCGCCCCGACTCCACAGCAGCAGGGAGGCCCCACATTCCAGACCCCAGTCGGATGGCCAACTCCTCCTCCTAGCCCCCCGCTCCTAGCAGGCCGCAGAGAACGGGGGTGTGTGAAGACTCCAAACCTCCCTCCACCCGCTCATATGTAGTGTTGATGTATGTGTGTTCTAAGGTGCATTTAAAACCCAGGAGGGCATGGAGCTACCTGCCAGAGCAGCAGGTATAGTCGGGTAACTTCTGACAGAAATATCAGACATTCATGTGTTAATACAACACAGTAAATCTGAGCTGTATAGAGACTGAAAAAGAGACATAGCTCCAAAATGTGGTCAGTCTACTTTTTAAGTCTTAAAATTGTATTGCATTAACTAATTTTGCAGTGCATGTTTATGTGAATAAAAACATGGAACATTATCTGCCTTTCTTATTTTTTAAATTGCAAAATGCACCCATAATAAACAACAGATTTATGGGTAAGAACAATGCAATGCAGAAAACTGTAATACTGACATAACTGTGGAAGTAACAAACTGTGTCTCTTGCTTGTTTAAACTGAAAACAGAGTATGAACCTATGATGGCAAAAACCAGGGGGAAGGACTGAGTAACTTCGTCATTACTAACCCAACAGACATAAAGACAAAAATTAAAAAAAAAATAAAATGAAAATAAAGTTAATTGTCACAGCATTCCTGAACCTGCATTTTATAGTTCTATCTATTCATCTTTCTTTTTAATGATCCTGTTGTGGATGTAGTACTTTAGGGCAACCCA
The DNA here is from genome assembly GCA_029532605.1 of Oreochromis grahami. Taxonomy (NCBI): domain Eukaryota; kingdom Metazoa; phylum Chordata; class Actinopteri; order Cichliformes; family Cichlidae; genus Oreochromis; species Oreochromis grahami. Next base: position 6,810 of record JAQSNX010007372.1, on the reverse strand, counting down.
ATCTCTGCCTTTCAGAGCTGCTGCTCTCCTTGGATGCAGGAGTCACATTCCTTTTTACCTGGTACTTTGCAGCTTGTTATGAAATGAAACGTGCCGCTCAACAGCCTTCACTTCATCATGCCTGTGTATGTAATTTTTAATTTTTTCACTTTTGATTATTCAACCAGTACAGGCCATGTTTTTCGATAATACATTGCCCTGTTATGTCCACTGTCAGTGCTCATTACCCTATTTGTTATTCAGGCATCTACAATAGTGGCTTGCAACAGTATTCGGCCCCCTTGAACTTTTCCACATTTTCTCACATTACAGCCACAAACATGAATCAATTTTATTGGAATTCCACGTGAAAGACCAATACAAAGTGGTGTACACATGAGAAGTGGAACAAAAGTCATACATGATTCCAAACATTTTTTACAAATAAATAACTGAAAAGTGGGGTGTGCGTATGTCTCTACCTTGCAGCAAAAGGTGGTTCTACAAAGTATTGACTCAGGGGGCTGAATAATTACGCACACCCCACTTTTCAGTTTTTCCGTGTTTGGCAAAGGTGCGACTTTTATGGAGCTGTCTTTAGGTGATGTGACCCCTGATGAATCAAAACAGTGGCTTGTTACCAAAGTACTTTGACTGCTACTTCTCAGTGACGAACCAGATGTTGTAGGTTTCTCTGAACTGGTGACCTTCCCACTGTGTCCTGAAGCCGTCTCCAATGCCATGTCATTTAACATGTTTTGGGGAACCACAGATTCTGTGATTTTCATGTCCACACTATGGAGACTTGTGTCGGAGGAACTGCCACATGAATCTGGGACATAGTCTTTATCTTCATAATCCGTACAATCTGAGAATTCATCAGTAGAGATCTGAACGAAAATGGAGAAAAAAGCATCTTTGTATTTATAAATAGTTAGGATGTCATTCCCCCTCCAGTAGCAGAACACTGTGCATTCCATGACTTGATGAAAATTTGTTCATGTAGTAAATATGCTCAGTCACATAGCATAAACAATTTGAATGAAGAAGAAAAAGGCAGCTGGCTTACCTGCTCTGAGGTAGCTGTCTGGTGAAAGGTGAGAACTCGAGATTTTTGTCTGGCCTTAAATGAAACGTAACAGATTCAATGTTTGTAATTATAATTCATTTGAATACTGTAACTCAAAATTATTATGCAATTCAGTATACTGTAAATCAAAATAATAGTGGTTAAGAAATGAAAAACACTGCATTGTAACATAATAGTGAGAATGATTTAACATACATATCACACACTTTGTGTCATGTCATTTTGACATGAAATCTTGAGTGAAAATTCATTTGTGAACCCTGTCCATCATTAATTATATTTGCTGAGATGAAAGGCTGCATTGAGTTCATATCACACATACTTTAGTGAACATTATTACAGGAGGATCTGAGTTTCTTATACCAGACTCTATAGAAACTGTTAACACTGTACAGCTCTGCTACCCAACAATATGAGGACAATGTAACACACACTAGAGTTGTTGGTCCTACCATATGAGGACGTATACTGAAACACACTCATCTCCTTCACACCTTAAAACAATATGAGGACATGACGACTGAACACATGTAAAGTTCACGTTCCTGACAAGTTGATGCTTTAAAGGGAAAGTTTGGACTAACAAATGGTATAGCCAATTTCTTTCTCCTAATGCTAATGTTGATTTTGGGAAACTTTCACTCAAATTGATTGTTTTAATACAATCAAAGGGCATTTCATTTATGCACTAGGCCCAATTGACACATATACCTGATTCCAAATACAAAAAATAATGTGTAACCTGTTGGAAGAATGAAGTGGATTTGTCACTCACTTCTTGGTCTGTAGGAGGTTCAACATTTGGTGTCTGCAACAAAAGACAACAATATAATGTCAGGAACATTCTGTACTATAAATCCTGACTAGTTAATTAACTACAGATCATACTTGTTTAAGTGAACATTATTACAGGAGGATCTGAGTTCCTTATATCAGACTCTATAGAAACTGTTAACACTGTACAGCTCTGCTACCCAACAATATGAGGACAATATAACACACACTAGAGTTGTTGGTCCTACCATATGAGGACGTATTCTGAAACACACTCATCTCCTTCACACCTTAAAACAATATGAGGACATGACGACTGAACACATGTAGAGTTCACGTTCCTGACTTCTAACTTCTCCTGCTGTTGTCGATAAAAGCTCTAAACCCAACGCTGATGCAAAGCGATCTATTTCCCAGAAATCCAATCATGTAAACTGATCAGCTGGAGGTTAAATGGACAAAAACATGTGTAAAGGGACAAAAATATTAAATTTAATTGGAATAAAGATCAAGTTGATGCTTTAAAGGGAAAGTTTGGACTAACAAATGGTATAGCCAATTTCTTTCTCCTAATCCTAATGTTGATTTTGGGAAACTTTTACTCAAACTCAAATTTGGGCACTGTTGTCATTTTATTGATTCCAAAACCTTTAGAACTAATTATTGGAACTCAAATTGGTAAGCTCATTGACCCCTGACCTACCTACATACACAGGTGAATCCAATAATGAGAAAGAGTATTTAAGGGGGTCAATTGTAAGTTTCCCTCCTCTGTTAATTTTCTCTGAAGAGTTGCAACATGGGGGTCTCAAAACAACTCTCAAATGACCTGAAGCCAAAGATTATTCACCATCATGGTTTAGGGGAAGGATACAGAAAGCTGTCTCAGAGATTTAAGCTGTCTGTTTCCACAGTTAAGAACATATTGAGAAAATGGAAGACCACAGGCTCAGTTCAAGTTAAGGCTCGAAGTGGCAGACCAAGAAAAATCTTGGGTAGACAGAAGCGACGAATGGTGAGAACAGTCAGAGTCAACCCACAGACCAGCACCAAAGACCTACAACATCATCTTGCAGCAGATGGAGTCACTGTGCATCGTTCAACCATTCGGTGCACTTTACACAAGGAGATGCTGTATGCGAGAGTGATGCAGAGGAAGCCTTTTCTCCGCCCACAGCACAAACAGAGCCGCTTGAGATATGCTAAAGCACATTTGGACAAGCCAGCTTCATTCTGGAATAAGGTGCTGTGGACTGATGAAACTAAAATTGAGTTATTTGGGCATAACAAGGGGCGTTATGCATGGAGGAAAAAGAACACAGCATTCCAAGAAAAACACCTGCTACCTACAGTAAAATATGGTGGTGGTTCCATCATGCTGTGGGGCTGTGTGGCCAGTGCAGGGACTGGGAATCTTGTCAAAGTTGAGGGACACACGGCTGTAATTTCTGCAAAAGGCAGATCTACTAACTAGATATTGATTTCTTTTTTTTTTTTTTTTTTTTGTGGTGCCCAAATTTATGCACCTGCCTGATTTTGTTTAAACAATTACTGCACACTTTCTGTAAATCCAATAAATTTCATTTCACTTCTCAAATATCACTGTGTGTCTCCTATATGATATATTTAACTGATATTTTTTATTGTAACAACCAACGATTTATACAGGAAAATAATGACTATTAACACGGTTGCCCAAACTTTTGCATCCCACTGTATCTAGTTTCCTGTGGTAATATCTCTCTTTGAAGTCAGTCTTGTCTCAAAGTTAACTATTTGTCTGTTCCCCAGTCATGTCTCTGTACTCCATCAGGCCATCTGGTAAGTTCTATCCTCCATTCTCTCACACTCACACTCTTTGTCCCTCTTTTTCTCTCTGTCCCTCGCTCTCTCACTCTTGTCTCTGTGGTTTCCCCAGCATTTTGACTCCTTGTGTATTCCATCATGTCTGGTTATGTATGTTAAGTTCTGTCCTTCGTTTGATGTCATCTTGCACTTTAAAGGACATGTGCTTGTCAAAAATGACTCCAAGATTCATCACAGTGTTACTGGAGGCCAAGGTAATGCTATCCAGACAAATTATCTAGTTAGATGTCATATTTCTACAACGGTGGAATCATTTCTACAAAGTGGAGTAACTTGTTACTTCTATTTCAGGAAATAAACTGATGAGTAGTCCTGATTGCACTCTCCATTTTTACATGTTCATGTTTTTTTTATTTAGTATAATCACTGTGGCCATTGTTATTAAGTTTTTTTGAACTGGTTTTCAACTTTGTTTTGTGTTGTCAGCATTGTGTTCACATGCAAACACTAAAAGAAAGATTATATAGTCCCTTTTCCATTAGCACCTACACAGATTGACTTGCCACAGTTCAATACAGTTTTCAGGGTTTTCTAGGTCATAGTACCTGATACCACTACTAAAATAGCACTTGCTCAGCTGGGTTCCAAGGAATCAGAGCAGGCATTAAAATGTGACGTTGTCAGACTGCATTGGAAGGATTGGCTGGTCGGCGATGTGTCGGTCACGAATGAAACGACTCTTAGAGCAGACTCTTTGAAGTGAAGGACGCGAGCCAGCTCCTTATTGGGAACCATTATTTTGGGTTTTTTTCTTTCTCTCACTCTCTCTCTCGCACCCTACTTTGGAGTTTGTACGTGCTTTGTCTGTAGGGGCCACTGTAAGTATACTTTGATTTATTCACTCCACGTAAAAAGTAATAAATTATAAAATACAAAAAACCCACTATGTACACATCAACTTTTAAGTATTTAAATTTTCAGCCTTTTCCTTTTAAGCAAATTTAAAGTGAAAATTCACAAAACACTTGCAAACCACAACACAATAAAAAATAAATACGTGTTTTGGAGTTTGTATGTGCTTTGTCTGTAGGGGCCACCGTAAGTATTCTTTTGTTTATTCACTCTTTATTCACTATAACATAAACTGTTATAGCTAAATTATAAAATACAAAAACCCACTATTTACACGTCAACATTTAACTATTTAAATTTTCAGCTTTTTCCTTTTAAACAAATTTAAAGTGAAACAACACAAAACAATGCGAGAGAGAGAGAGGGGGAGAGAAAAAAAAAAAACCACTGCTCCCAGTAAGGGGCTCGCGTTGTTCACTTCAAAGATCCGGCTCTGAGAGCCATTTCGTTCGTGACCGACACATCACTAGTGACATGACGGTCGACATCACCATCTCTGCCACATGAGTTTATAAATAGGGGTGCTTTAACACAGTTTACCTTGGTGCGTCTTCAGAAACAGCCAGTTGTTTTTGCAAAGCGAAGATGCCTTTGACAAAGCTAATACTTTTACATTTAAATAATTCACAGAACATTTTTCAACTTTTTAAAAAATGTCACAGGAAACATTCAATAAGTCACCTTCTAACAGCGATACTCGAGGAAACCCACAGACTGCTTGAGTCATTGAAGACTAAAATTCAGGCAGGGTTTAAAACGACTCAGATGGAGCTTCATGAGCTTGAGAAAAGGCAAGATCTTCTCCTTAAACAGGTTGAAAGTGAGACGGGAATTAAAGAAAGAACTCGGATCTCAATAAAGAGAATGCAGAGCTCTGGAAAGTTGTAGAAAATCTTGCGATCCAAGTGGAACGTGCAGTGTTTAACAATGAAAAAATGAAATTAATGGAAACACAGGACAGGGAAATAATTAACAAGAAACTGAACCGGCTGATGTTCACAATGTTAAACACAAATGAAAGGTTGCTGCTGATTTTCTGCAGCTGAAGAATCTGTGGGATTATGCTTACTATCCCTTGCAATTGCAATTCCTTTTAAAAGACGGTGTTAATGATTTACAGCCACGGTCCACCAACCTCTCTCTACTACAAAAACTACAAATAAAAACAATGCGGTTCGCAGCAAATCAAAATAAACTATCCATCCATCCATTCGCTTCCGCTTATCCTTTTCAGGGTCGCGGGGGGCGCTGGAGCCTATCCCAGCTGTCATAGGGCGAGAGGCGGGGTACACCCTAGACAGGTCGCCAGTCTGTCGCAGGGCCAACACACAAGGACAGACAACCATTCACACTCACATTCACTCGCACATTCACACCTAGTGACAATTTGGATTATCCAATTAACCTATCCCCTCAAACTGCATGTCTTTGGACGGTGGGAGGAAGCCGGAGTACCCGGAGGGAACCCACGCAAACACGGGGAGAACATGCAAACTCCACACAAAATAAACTAGTATATTAAAAAAATCCACTACTGCTCTGTGTGTTTACGTGACAGAAGAATATAGATGGTCCAAAATATTTGGAGTTTTTAAATTAAGATAAGATATACTTTAGTTTACACAGTAAATAAACTCTAAAAAAAAAAGGCTTGGTAAGTGTTTAATCCAGGCTGGTCTTTAAGTCGTCCTCCCACGTTTCCTCTCTGCGTATCCTGTACGCCTGGAAGCTGCTGTTCTAGGAGCTGCAGCCTGTGAACATCATCCCTCGACTCGAGCTGTTGTGCTACAGCGGGAAAGGGACGGTTTTGTAAAGTCTCACACTTCACTGGGAACTTTTTTTCTCAGAGAATCAGCCAGCTGTTTAGATAAAAAAAAAAAAAACAGTCATGTGTCTGTGTGTGTGCCAGTGGTTCTTCATGTGCTGAGGTGAAGCACCAAAACAACACAGCCTGTTTCCAATCCGGGATCATGTCCCAGATCACAGCTGCTGACGAGTAAGCGTCACAGTGAGTGTGCTGCAGCTGGTGTTGACCTGAAGAATCAAGCCTCGCGGGTAAATGTGTCTGCAGTTTGTAAGGTGGGGCTCCTGCTGCTCAGGTGTTGTCATTGAAGTCCATTTCACATGATGAGAGGTAACTGTGTTAGTGCAGGATTTGTGTGTTCTATTGAAGTGTGTGTTTTATTAGGTACACATGTCCAGTCTCAATGAGTTAAATACAACATGAAGAGACTGTCTGAATCTGAGGA
>JAQSNX010007371.1:0-20878 GCA_029532605.1 Oreochromis grahami | reverse complement strand
AAATACTAAATGTTAGACATTATTGTGCAGCGTAAGATCGACAGCGCACAGTGTGCTTTGAGGTAGGAGCCAAAAAGGGTGTAGTTTGTGTGCTCACCCGTGTGTACACCTGTGACCATGAACGCGCTTGTTTTTTAAAAGGTTCCTTCATGTAATGATCTGCTAGAGGGTGTGGGGGGCCACTGCCCCGTCCTCCAGGGCATGAAGCAGGTATGGAGGAGATCAAAACTCCAGACGTCCAGAGGCCCCCAGAACACAAGAGACCAAGGAAGACCAACAGAGGGGCAGCCGCGCCGCTATCCCAGAAAGAGCTGAGGAGAGTCCCAGATGAGGGGTCACTCAGCAGCCGCGGAGCAGAAGCCAGGGGGGGTTGCAGTGACGTGCTGTGAGCTCCGCCGGCAGCCAGCTGTGCCTGAGTGACCGAGCCCCGGGCCGAGAGGCCGAGGGCACCCCGCCTTCGAAGTGGCCCGAGCGAGCCCCAGGCTCCAGGCCCCGATAAGCAGCCGCCAAGGAGTGAGCCGGTGTGTACCTGGGCGCCCACCCCCGGACACAAAGAACCACCAATGCACCAATGTCTGAGGGCGTCCACCACCGGCAGGGGTCTGTTGAGCTAGGGTTAGGGTTAGCAATTCAGACATATGTAATCAATATTACTCTTGCTGGAACAAACGCCTAGGAATTTGTATTATAATTCATGAAATATTCATATTCACTATCAGTCATTTTATATTATAACCACGTATCCACCCAGGCTCATGGTGGGGCAGGGCTCTGTCCTGGGATGCTTGAGTGAAAGGTAATGTACACCCTGACCAGGTATCCAGTCTGTCACAGTTGTTTTCAATATTTGGTTCTAAAATATGAGTGAAAACAAAAATCCAACTAGGATTCTTGCATATGATGGATGAAGTCTGTCTTTGACTGTATTGTCCAGCTGATCCATCAAACCCCAGCAGGTGAACCTTATCATGACACAGTAACAATGTAAAAAATTAAACAGCAACAGTCTAAATATAAAGTGCATTCTAAACTCCTCTTCAATAAATTATATGGATGTGCAGTGAGTCATTCAGGACTGTAAAACGTGAACTACAGAATCCAGAGTCTTCATTAAGTCTTCTTCATTAAATCTCTGGTTGCTTCATTTTTCTATCCTGGACACTGTGAATGACAAAGGGACCAGTGTCAGGTGAATGTGGACGAGTTTGACTACGAGAATACAGGATATGATTGGATTGAAAAGTGAAGCCAGAACTCATGATTGTTTAGTGATGTCCACCACATCACAACAAAAGAGGTAAACATGAATAGAAAACACACATACACAAATTGTTACATGTGAAATTATTTTTGAAATGAATCAGAAGTGAGATAGTTTGAATCTAAAGCTCAGTGAAAAGATGCATAAATTAAATATGAATACATAAAAATGCAATGAAGAGCAGCAATATAGGATGCACATGCCCTGCAATGAAAAAGCAGCTTACACTCAATTAACATGAAATGCAACGAGGAAGAACACGCTTATAGTCATATTCATGACATAAACATGACATAATTGGTATTTGTGACAGGAAAGAGAGAGAAGTGGGTCGTTTAAGCAATGATGATAATAATGAAAATGTCTTAGTTTTGTTATTTTCAGGAGCAAAGCAGACCCGGACCAACTCTCCAGATCCAGCAGTCGGAAGAAATTAGAGGTTAACATCAATGGATAAGTTAAGGCAAGTTTCTGGTTGAATTGTTCACAGAATGATGTGTCCAAGAACCTGAAAAGCAAGCCCTAACACCTGGCTGAAGACCAGGAGGGTGGTTATTTAAGGTGAGAAATTAAAATTTGGGCTAGTAATTCGGGTAAAGAGAAAACTGACTGGTTAACTGGAGGGTTGGGAAGGTGTCTGGGAGACTGCGAAGCCATAGATGCAAAATACCACACAAACAGAATGCATTAACCTTACACAGACAAGCTCCTGAAGCTTAATGCATAGAGATTGATTAAAAACCTGGCTAAGAACACAAGCATATGCAATGAAGATCAGCTTGCTGCTTGTATGAGTGAGAGAATGGTGTGAATGTTTAATAAAATAGATGGAAAAAACAAAAGAAAAGTGATTAAAGCAGTTTTTATAAGAGTGACTTAGGAGTGCTCTCGTACTGAGTGATCAAACCAGTGATTAGTATAGAAAGAAAATGAAAATAATTCAATAATGTGATAAGGTTTAAACATGTATTTCTCTTGTCAAGTTGGCTGTTGAGCTGTGACTCACTATGCAAATTAGCTGGAGTGAGTGAGTGACAAAGACACTTCCTGTGTGTGTGTCTCGGAGGCTTTCAGTTCAAGAGAGAGCGGTGGTGTGGAGGATCATTTGGCAAAATATATAATGGTAAAGTATCAGGATATTTGATTACGGTGGTCAGGTCTGTTCAGAGGTGCAGATTTGGACAGGAAATTTACAAACCGGATTCCAAAAAAGTTGGGACACTAAACAAATTGTGAATAAAAACTGAATGCAATGATGTGGAGATGGCAAATGTGAATATTCCATTCAGAACAGAACGTAGGTGACAGATCAAAAGTTTAATCCGAGAAAATGTATCATTTTAAAGGAAAAATATGTTGATTCAAAATTTCACGGTGTCAACAAATCCCAAAAAAGTTGGGACAAGTAGCAATAAGAGGCTGGAAAAAGTAAATTTGAGCATAACGAAGAGCTGGAAGACCAATTAACACTAATTAGGTTAATTGGCAACATGATTGGGTATAAAAAGAGCTTCTCAGAGCGGCAGTGTCTCTCAGAAGCCAAGATGGGTAGAGGATCACCAATTCCCACAATGTTGCGCAGAAAGATAGTGGAGCAATATCAGAAAGGTGTTACCCAGCGAAAAATTGCAAAGACTTTGCAGTTATCATCATCAACTGTGCATAACATCATCCGAAGATTCAGAGAATCTGGAACAATCTCTGTGCGTAAGGGTCAAGGGCGTAAACCCATACTGGACGCCCGTGATCTCCGGGCCCTTAAACGACACTGCACCACAAACAGGAATGCTACTGTAAAGGAAATCACAGAATGGGCTCAGGAATACTTCCAGAAACCATTGTCAGTGAACACAATCCACCGTGCCATCCGCCGTTGCCAGCTGAAACTCTACAGTGCAAAGAAGAAGCCATTTCTAAGCAAGATCCACAAGCTCAGGCGTTTTCACTGGGCCAGGGATCATGTAAAATGGAGTGTGGCAAAATGGAAGACTGTTCTGTGGTCAGACGAGTCACGATTCGAAGTTCTTTTTGGAAATGTGGGACGCCATGTCATCCGGACCAAAGAGGACAAGGACAACCCAAGTTGTTATCAACGCTCAGTTCAGAAGCCTGCGTCTCTGATGGTATGGGGTTGCATGAGTGCGTGTGGCATGGGCAGCTTGCATGTCTGGAAAGGCACCATCAATGCAGAAAAATATATTCAGGTTCTAGAACAGCATATGCTCCCATCCAGACGTCATCTCTTTCAGGGAAGACCCTGCATTTTTCAACAAGATAATGCCAGACCACACGCATCAATCATAACATCATGGCTGCGTAGGAGAAGGATCCGGGTACTGAAATGGCCAGTCTGCAGTCCAGATCTTTCACCTATAGAGAACATTTGGCGCATCATAGAGAGGAAGGTGCGACAAAGAAGGCCCAAGACGATTGAACAGTTAGAGGCCTGTATTAGACACGAATGGGAGAGCATTCCTATTGCTAAACTTGAGAATCTGGTCTCCTCGGTCCCCAGATGTCTGTTGAGTGTTGTAAGAAGAAGGGGAGATGCCACACAGTGGTGAAAATGGCCTTGTCCCAACTTTTTTGGGATTTGTTGACACCATGACATTTTGAATCACCATATTTTTCCCTTCAAATGATAAATTTTCTCAGTTTCAACTTTTGTGCCGTGATTTATGTTCTATTCTGAATAAAATATTGACATTTGCCATCTCCACATCATTGCATTCAGTTTTTATGCACAATTTGTTTAGTGTCCCAACTTTTTTGGAATCCGGTTTGTATAATTTAGGGATGATACGTTGTTGAAATCGGTTTATATCTTATGCTGAATGAAAACATGGCGGAGTGAGGAAGGGAGACATTGTGCAAACGGTCTTTGATCTTTTGACGAGGTTTTCGATGTGTTGAACGGGTGAAATTTGAGATTGTTTCTGATTTTGGAGGCTGTTGTTTTATTTCAAGAGAGGGAGTTTGATTAGACATGGATATGTCTGAGAGGGGCCCAAAAATTTTTGTAGTAGTGCATTCAGAAAAAACCTGTCAGGTGATTTTGTTTGGTACTTTGATGAGCTAATAATCAGCTGTCTTTTTTCATTTTTGTTCTAAGCAGGCCTGGAAGAGAGTGAACTGACGGCGCTGACAAAATTACCAAGTAAGGATTGCAGCGAGTCAATCCAGTCAAAAGTATAGAGAACTATTTTCCTAAAAAGGAAAACGAAATAAAACAAATGATTGAGCTCATTTTGCTGATGTGGAGCATCTGATGACGTGCGCAGAAGGCTGCAGTATCAGCAAAAATATCATGTGTGGATGCATGTGAGTGAATGTGAGTGACTGGATGGGAATGAATAAATGTGGACAAATTTACCATGTGAGGAAAAGAAAGGGGATGCTTTGTTTTGCTTTTGCCATAAGCAGGACAAGGGGGGAGACTTAAATCTGGGGATGCTGATTTTGGGATGCTGATGTTTGCTTTGAGAAGATTTCTTTTTACTGGGGTTAGGTTATGGGATCACAATATATTGTTGGGAGAATGCTAAATGCCAAAAGGGAAACATTGTTTGATGAAATTCAAGTTACCATTAACTGAGGTAACACATGATTAATAACTGTTCTGTTTAAGTTTATTTTGTGTTATGACACAGACTGGATCATAATGGGGGAGTTGAGTATGTAAAGTACAGGTTTTGTTTCCAGGAAATCCAAGGATCCAGAGTTCGATGGAGCAAGGAGTTTGAGAAGATTTGACATAATAATTAAATTGATTTTGTTCCTTAAACACAGGTTTTCAGGGCTGGAGCAAAATACCGGAGAGGAGGATTGCTGAGCTGTCCTGAGAAATGATATGATATGACTAACCTTTTTTCCCTTTTAATTTCCTAAGCCTAGGTGAAGCAATTTGAGTTTTTTGCCACATGAGATGTGTCAAAAAAGAGAGGGATTTAAGGTTTAATTTGTTTTATTTAAAATGAGTTTTAGTATGATTTTATAACTATTGGGGTTGTTTGATAATTTAAATATGGTAAAACTGGGGCAGAGATTGTTAATTCTAAAGAAAGGATTAAAATGAACTGAATTCGGTTTAGAAGATAAATTGCTGGTGTTAATAAGAAGTTGTACACCAAACTTAAAGAGAAACTGTGGGAATAAAGGATATGCTTTGGGGAAGATTAGTGAAGATTTTATGAGTAGAAAATGTGTGATTTCTTTTTGATTTTTAGGATAAGTTGTTATAATGTAGGCTTTAGAAACAGATATTAAATAGATTTACACATTGCATTCTGTGCTTTTAACGGAGTTGTGGCTCAGAGAGTCGTCTCTTGAGGGTCAAAAAACTTTTGGTTAGCGTTAATGATTAGCCAATCTACTGTGAGAATGACCTGAGCATTGAAGGCTGCGCACGCTTACAGACATAGGGAGCTCTTAACATACATGACAGTATTGATTCCAGGCCAAAGGCCTCAAAAGTGCATTTAGCATCTAACTGAATAGGAGTTTCGCTTGTAACTAAATTGTGTGACATGTAAAATATTGAGATAACACATGCAGCTCTAAATTAGTCTTATTATATAAAATGCAGTTACAGAATAACAAATGCTGGTTGAAGTGACCAAGTTTTTTTGCTTTAAAACAGAAGCAAAGGGAGGAAGTTTATATATATTTTGGTTAAGTCTAAAGTATAAATTAGAGTGTATCACTACATTAAGAGCAGCAAAATGAAATAAAGTGATATATTAAAACAGGTTATAACACAGGAGATGTGAGTTCCAAAATACAGTTAGAGTTCAGCTTTTAGCTATGATGAAATTTATGGAGGAGTAATTGATTATATGTTTACACTTAGTCGATTAAAGTGGTTGTTTTTCTTTGATCCTTTAGTAGAATAAGCAGTTATAGTGATTTTCTTGATACATTTTCTTGTGATAGGTGACTTTAGATGAGAGGCACTTGCAGCAGCGGCAGTTTTGTGCACAGGATGTGAATAATCAGATAAGGGAGCAACAGGAAGCACATGCAGAGACGTGCAAGCAGTGCTTTAAGAGTTTTACAAAGGCTGAGTAGTGTTACGAATACGAAGACGAAATTAGGTTCATGTTTTGAGTAATATTAGGTTGAATCAGGTTTGAATAAAGAGAGCACTTGAGGAACAGAGTAAGTTAGAGCCGTAGGAGGAGAAGGTGTTTTCTATCCTTTGCAGGAGGCCTGATTTCCATGAGAGAGCGACCGAGGAAGAACCTGACTTTACCCATGGAGTGTTCTTAGGGGGAGCTGGCATTTCTAGAGAGGGTCAGAGTAACGTTATAAGTGTGTGGTGACCCTCTTCGAAGGCCACCACAAGAGAGGGAGTGTCAGGAGGAGAAATATTTTGCTGCTATTATTTGCTGCTATTTCTATAATCATCATTACCATTTCATTATTGAGAGTGATGTTGCATGCAGATGCATTCAGATGTTCAAATATATTGGTATTATATTAGTCTTTATTACAAGTCCAGTAAGAACCACTACAAACTGTTGAGTTGAATCTATAATTTTAAATGTTTTTAATGCTTCTATAATCTCAGTGTTTCTGTGTGGAGGGCAGAGACAGGAAAATACACTCTGTGCCAAAATGAGACAGGAAACACTTCTGCAGGGCATGCTTCTGCAGAAGTGAAACCGAAAGCAGAGTGAGTGCAAGTTGAGAGCAGGGTGTTTTTATGCATTTATGGCGGATTAAGCTTTGAGTAGTTGTGTTAGATTGAAACAGTTGTTTTATACATTTTACATGTAAGTCAAGATCAGTACACACAGGATGGCCTTAGCCTGGTTGCCTAAGTTGAGGTCAACTAAGGTTCAGAGAGCACATGCAAACTCTGCACACACAGACAGACGAGACATACACACCATAGTAGATTCACTTTAGTAGGTAAGAAGTCGGGGTGTGTACGTGTTAGTCTGTTCCAGGAAGTACACCAGATGTCCCAGAGATAAGCGACAGCGGAGGCGAGCGTCCGAGGATGGAGACAGGAAGCATCTGGCTTTGACGCGAAGACGATGTTCTTTTAAAACTATGTTAAAGTTAACAGAACGTTTGTGGTTTTGAGTTGACGTATGCTGTATTGTGTCTGAGAGGGGGGGGGGGGGGGGAGCAGTATCACCCCCAACCCTATAAAACCTCAGTTTGACTATTGTAAGGTAGTTCGACGCTGAAATCTGCACAGCGGTCGGACTCACACATGTGTTCATTAAAATGCCGTCTAATTGCACCAGGCTGGATCTGTGGTTATTTTTGAATTCCCCCTCAATATTTTTGAACCTTAACATTTGTCACTTTCAGATGAAAAGCAGACCCATCATCCTGATTGATTGGATGTATGGCACTGTGTTTCCAACAAGCTGCAAATTCACTGTGCTTGTGAAAAGAACGTTTCAGGAGACTGTTGGAGTTTGACATTTGCCACCTTTGGAGAAAATGGCAAGAAGAGACAGTGGAACACAGGACAAAGCTGAAGGACAACTGCCGGCTATTGGACTGTTGAAGTGGGAGAGGACAACAGAGTGAGAGTAAGTGAGAATGCTGCGGTTTAATGTGGGAAATCAAAATTGGGTTAGCAAACCTGGGAAAAAGAAAACTGACTGCTTAAGTGGGAAATTGTGAAGGAATCTGAAACACTGCAAAAAGATACATATACAAAATCACACACACAAGCAGAACATCCATTAACCCTACTAACACAAACAAGAGAGCTCATGAAGATTAGACAACATCTTGAGCATGTGAGTCTGTTTATCATCTTGTCCAAGTCACCTCGTGTGATGCAAAGATCAGTGGACTCATAGCACATTAGTTAAGAAAGGATCAAATAATAGCAGAGAAGTGTGTAGGAAAGGCAGCTTTAAGAACATGCCCTGCTGGAGATTTACCTTTTAAATGCCACTTTCTGTGTCTGTGAATCTACCAGGGGGTGTTATTCACTACCTTGTGTTGCTCACAGAGATCACTGTGACAAAGTGTGTATACACCTGCGCAGCGCTAACATTTGCATTTTCTTTTCTCCAGCGTTACAGTTCTTCATGTGTTTGATTATGTGAGTTACAGCAGGACACACTAATGGTTAATGTTCTTTCTACTACAGGATTTCTGGGTTTATGTGTGAAGAAAACTGTGTTTACAGGTTATGAGTTGGTGATGCTGTTACACTGTGTTTTTGGGAAAATGTTGAAGGTTACTTTGACATTGTGAATAACTTGTGATAAATTCCCTGTGTTGAAACTAGTGTCACTTCTTTCCACAGCTATGGATGGCTAACTTTATGGTCTTTTTATAGCACCTCTGGAACCTGTCAACTTGTGCCTGACCACCAGGATTGTCTATGTGTGTTGCAAATGTTTGTTTTTTCTAAGAGTGCATGTAGAGGATTCAGCAGAGACGGACAAGTAACATGAGAAAGCAAATAAGAGATGCAGTGTTTATGGAATAGTTTAATATGGGGCTCATTAGCTGGCCAATATTGAGCTCCTAGTGATAGATGAGAGGAGTGACTTTGCTTAAGGGAAGTCACCGATTACATTAATGTTAACTGAGTACATGGGATGATCCATGTTTGGGGTGAATCATGGCAATAATTATAGTTTACTGATTTGAGAAAACCTGCTCATGATACTTGTCCTGCTGGTGCTGAATGCTTTATTACTCTTATTATACAATTGTTTACCAGTGTGATGTTTGATTTCACTTCCAGATCTTGTTTTCCAGGCCATGATGGTGTGTATGCAGGCTCCAGACAGAGCCAGGTTTTAAGCAAACTTAATATGCAAAACACACTAACATCTTTTATTGCAGGGTTATAGGTCCGGGGAGGGTGCTGCTCCAGAGGAGGAGACGCCCTGATGTTGCCTGGGACGTGATCTAGCTAACCTTTTTCTTTAAGACAGGAATCTGGTTTTGATAAGTTGACTCATGGGAGTGTCCATGTGTCAAGAGGAGGGGTCCAGGATTAACATGAAACATCCAGGATAAACATGAAACAATGTTTTCTATGATTTTTGCAGTGATTTGTGTGATTAACAGTTCATTTACAGGTATTGAACCTATGCAAGTGGTGCATCCATGTTCGGATGAGGCTTTGATGGTCCATAAATGAAGCTCACTGAACTAAAGAATGTGGTTTGATGATGGTTGACACGTTTTCCAAATATAAGTTTTTCCTCCTAGCAAGGAAATACAGGTGCAGCAGTCAGAGTGTTGCTGAAAGGCATCTCCTGAGAAATCTTCAGAGGCCCAGTGAGAAGTAAGAACCATTCCAGGCATAGCTGACAGCCCAGGCAGTGGTTGAGGTCAAAGGTCGAGCTGTTTGGGGCCCATCATGAGATTAGACTTTGGAGCCACAGCAAGGACCATGAAGCTGCGTTGGAATGAGAGCTGTGCCAAGGGGGATTTCCAGAGGCTAACAGAGGAGATTGTGGACAACAGACGGGCACCTGAAGGATGAGGGGAGCGTGCCAAGCTCCACCGACAGCGCAGGCGGAGTCCAAGGATGACATCATGATTCTGTGAAAAGCACAGGAACCAGAAGCTATGGTGGTGATGACAGCAATTTCCTATGAACAACACCTAATGCTGTGTCACTGTACTATGCAGACGATGACACTCTGAAGACTGCTGGGATCATAACAGCAGTAAGATAACTGGACCCAGCACCTTTTCCACAGAGGGTTTTCCTGCAGAGGATGGACAGTGGAGGAGTCATAAGTATCCCCCACAGAACAAGGAGGCCTGAAGTGAGTTGATGGGGGTTGGTAGAAGCCATAAAACTTGAGTGCTGACGAGGCCTGCAGTTTTCAAGATAACTGAGACTAGGGGTGGGCGATATAAACGATATACGATAGAAACGATATAGATTTGGCCAACGATAGAGATTTTGACTATATCGCGATATCGCGATAGCGCATGTTGATGATGTCATCAAGCTGCGCCTGTTTTGGTAGAAAGTATCACAGCGGCTACAACCATTATCATCAGTAAATTATGTTCTCCTGACTGAAGTTTGGCCCGTGTATAGCATCCTGCTATGCAATTGCATTTGTCCCTGACCACCAGAATCCCTCACGTTAACTTTTGTCGAGTGGAAAAAAGTTGACGTTCATCCTCCAGCTTCACTGTGCTAGTGTTATGCTAACATAGCTGTGTCGCTAGCAATCACGTAGCACAACATTATATACCAGGTAGTCCAACTTCGGTAACCCTGCAAACGCCACTGCTGTTTAGTGTTTCTGTCTTCACTTATGTTGGAAGTGGTAGCAGAGCTGTACGTTTTAATTAGTTTCAAAAATCTCTGTCAGAACATGGTATGAAATGTTTAGGTGTAAACTAGCGAGCTAACTTCCTGTTAACATCTAACTCCGTTAAATTTAATAAATTCTGTTTTCATGGATGCATGGATGTTAAACTTAATTCTTACACCCGATAAAGCAGCAACGCTGATGATTTAATTAAAGATGAAAGAATTTAGACTGTTTTTAACTCTGTGTTTGTTTGACTTTGGGACCTGAAGGGGATGGAATTTTGGACCCAGATTACTCCTCACTACGGCAGCCATAATGCTCTGAAAATCCATCAAGCAGTCCATCAGCAGGCTTACCAAAGTTGTACTAAAACATTTTTTAACAGATTTCTACATGCCAAAATTGGTTCAAGGTCAGTGAGCACAACCAGAATTCATACATAAGGTACACTCAATTTTTGAGAAAATTAAAGGATTTTAAGTGTGCCTTATAGTTTGGAAAATACGTTATACAGAAGAAAAGAATATATCGTGATATATATCGTTATCGCACATGCTTCAAATTATATCGCGATATTAATTTTAGGCCATATCGCCCAGCCCTAACTGAGACCCACGTTGACAAACAACAAAACCACCTGGTATGTTTGAATTTCTATTCTACATACATTTGGACTCTGGTCCTATGGACAGTGATGGAAACAACTGGAAGAGACATTTATGACGCTCTGCAGAACTTAAACCACTCTGCAGAGAGACGTGTGATTTACATGTCTTGGGGAGGAACACCACCAAGCTGGAGTGATCTTGAAAATGTTAATTTTTTACTTTGATCATTAACAATTCATTTGTTTGCTTGTAGGATGCAGTTTACCATTGAATGAGATCAATGAGAAATTGGATAGCTGCTAATACATTTGTCAAACTGTGTGCGTTTACAGATGCTGAGTATAAAAATGGTTGCATTAACACTGTCAGACATGAGGTATTCATAACTAGGGACTTTTCTAGCATAACTGCATAAAAGGGGAGAATGTTAGATTTGTATTGTTGATTGACATTTATGTTTACAAATATCTACTCATATATGCTCAGAGTTTTATAATTAGTTGTAGATAGATAGAAGTTTGATCCATAGTAGTCTGTGGAGACTCTGACATTCACATACACACATACTTACATACCAAAAAATGTACAACAAGATGTTACATACTGATATCTTACTTAAAAGTTATACTGACAACAGGAGGGAATGTCAATGGAAAATTGTACTTAGTAGTCAGTATAATCTTTTAATGATATAAGTTTCCATATATGCTATGGAGGTGTATAATCGATTGTGTAGTGATAGGATGTGTGATCTTTAGAAGGCTTTGTGTGCATTCCGGAATGTTCTGGCTTTCACACCCACATTTTGGGAGCATGGGAGAGGTCGTACCTTGTCTTATTGTTTTATGATAGGATAAACGTATCTATGTCTGTTTTAGGCTAAGTGCCTTTTGTTTAGATGAACTGTTGGACTTCCAGACCAGCAGGTTTAGGGAAGTCATTTATGGGGTCACACTCTGACCGCAAAACGGATTCAAAACTTTGAAGTTCTAGTTTGGTTCTTCACT
The DNA here is from genome assembly GCA_029532605.1 of Oreochromis grahami. Classification (NCBI taxonomy): domain Eukaryota; kingdom Metazoa; phylum Chordata; class Actinopteri; order Cichliformes; family Cichlidae; genus Oreochromis; species Oreochromis grahami. The sequence goes on along the minus strand of JAQSNX010007371.1, from coordinate 8,730 downwards.
GCTCGCAGAGAATTAACAATTAAAGAAAGTGATCCAACACGAAACTCAAATCAAACAGCACAGTCGGAATTGTCCACAACCACGCTCAGTTTCATAAATAAACCAAAAGCTTGCACCAGCCATAGACACAGGAGGAAAAAAGGGAAAACCTCCCAGAAACTGACATTGTAATAAATTAATCACGCTAAAGTCGCCTCTACGCCTTTTTGGAAAGGTCCAGAGCCACATAGCATATGCCAAGCAGACTTAGTGCGAGATAAATAATCTGTAGCCTTAGAATTTAACATTTACAGTATAAAGAGACACACAGGTCAGTGCCTTCGCTATTTTCTCTAAACATTAAGATCCATTAAAAAAAACAATCAGTTTTATCAACAGAGGACCCATGAAACGAGCAAAGCTGACAGTTCTGAACAGCACGGTACATGCTCTCATTTCACAAGTTGACCTACATTTTCCAGAAAGACCACACAGTTAAAACCTGTAAAATTACTGAATTAAGAGTTTCGCACTATGTTTCACCAAGTTAAAAACAAATCCAGCAAAGCTGCTTCTACCAAAAACATCTATCTTTCAGATCAGTGTCTAAAAAGCACCATTAAAAAATGTGATCCTGCATTTACAAAAGTAACTCCTGCTTGTATATATTCACAGTGAAAACCAAAACGCACACAGCATTTGATAAACAACATTAAAATAATGTATTGCACATCTATGTTTTAAAAATGGCATCAAAATTCAATGCGTATTTTCTCTAAAAATTTGACATTTAAACAGTCGAATACACAAACTAACGTGCGGGTGTCAGGCTCAAGGAAAGAGTTCGCTGGCTTTTATCAACCTTTATGCCTCTTCCCCCACCCCAAAGCGCAGTTGTTAAAACAACCCTACAATGCAACACAATCCAGGTGGCATTTGTTTATTTATTTGTTTGGGAAGACCTCAAATTCGACTTAACTATCCCCCTCCCAAAGTGCAGTTGTTAAAAACACACACAATTTGCTGTTTCAGCTCGAGTGTGTAAAAAGCACTATTACAAAAGTAACTCCTGTTTGTATATATTCACACTGAAAAAACTAAAACGCGCACCGCGGTTGATAAACACAAATTAAATAATGCATTGCACATCTGTGTTTTAAAGAAGGTCTGGGAAAGCCCTTGCATACTTTTGTTTTAATTATTTTAAATTTTAACTGAAAATTTATGCGAACTGATGGCGCTGTTCTTAGGTGAAAGGTTTTTGGGGATGCAAATATTTGATGAAAGGGATAAAGTTTGGTCTCTAAGCAGCTGCCGTACAGTACAAAAACAAACAAAACAAACAAACAAAGAAAAAAACTTCATTGATATTTATAACAGTCATTTACTGTCATTGAAAACCAGACAGAGACCCGAGGCAGAGCTAGCCAAATCCAACTCCACCTGAGAATATTAAAAGGAAAAAAAGAAAGAGAAACACAAACAAAACCCCAAACCCACTCTCAGGGGGCTGAATGGTGGTTTGAGGTGTGAACCCAAAAGCAGACTCAGTAGATGAAAGACTTTATTAAGCTCACAAATCTTAATCAAACAAGATGGGGAGCAAGCATCACGGCAGTGGAGTCCACTTGACCACAACGTTAAGTCTTTTCTTGAGACAGAATCTGAGCAGTGCTTACTTGTGAAGTGTAGAGTAGTCAGCTCCGAGGGGGAGGCAGCCAGGTGAGTGTCAGGGCATGCGGTGAAGCAAGTGAACCAAGATGTCTGACCTTTTCTCTCTTTTTCAGTGATCTGGAGGGAAATGGCGAGCAGAACGGCAGCCAGGTGACATGTCTGAGCTATTGTTATTTTCAGAATACAGAAGAAAGGCGTCGGGCAGAGAATGCAGGAGGGTAAGTGTTCAGCTATTGCGTTATTGGGGGAGCAGACCAGCGTCAGTGAACAACAGGTTAGTTTGAATGCTGATCCCAAACAACAGAAACTGGAGACACAAGGAAACATGAGGTTAACAGAAGGAGTAACAACGTAAGAGCTAAACATGAAGCCAGCATGGGGTAGCAGACGATGGCAGCGGGTGGAAATCTGAGCTGGTCTTAAATAGAGATCCGTTAATTACTACTGATGGATCACAGTTGAGAGGAGACAGAAGTAGAAGCAGAACTCTGCTCTGGAAGGGCAGAACCTAGACACAGGAACTGCAGTGGAAAAATCACCCCAAACATGTGACACTCAATCTACACACTCTATGTCTATGCACAGATTTGATAGAAGAATCCAAAATGCAGAATAACACCTGCTAGGGCTGTTTTTTGTGGTATTTTGGTTGTTCCTGTTAGAGTTTGTTTAAGGACCATCCTGTGGCTTTATGACGCACACATGAAAATCACACATAGTCACAGCTGGTGGGAACTTAAAAGTAACAGAACTGTTCAGGTTGCAAATTTTAAAGAAGAAAGAGAAAAAAACAGTACAGCACACTTCTGTACTGGCTTCAGTTTTGGACCTAAAGGACGTTTTATGGTTTCTGCCGGCATATTCAAAACCTACTACTGTTAGGTAAATTATTTTACACACATAAAAACAACTTTGAAATAAAGTTTTAAAAAATGAACGAGACTAAATGATCCAACTGGATTATGATTAATGTTATACCTGTATCCTTAGTTCATGTACAGTTCTACACTTAATACAACTGACTGTTCAGTGCAGGCATCTGTAATCCTGAGTCAGTTTTCCCATTAGTAAAACTAAACTACTTTTTCTCACAGAAGTGAGAAACAAATCTTCTCTGCCACCCTCTCTGTCTCACTCTTTCCTCCTCCTCATGTATGCAGAGCTGTATGCAGAATCCTAATGACCTGTCTGTGCAACCGCACAATTAACAGTGAGGATTATGCCGTGTGGACAGGGAAACATGATTCATGTGCAAAATGAAATTACAGTAACCCCCACCCTCATTAAAGACAGCAGTTGCCGGTTCCGAACAGCTTTACAGTTTGTTCTTCTTGTATAAGCTGCTCTCTCTGCATTTTACACATAGAGATATTCAGTTGCAAAGATTTAAGTGAGATAAGTTTCTTATATAATTGCTTTACTTTATTCTACTTTCAATGTGTTCATTAAAGTGTAAAATTAGCATTTTTCACTTTCATTATCCACACTGTGGTCTGCTCCACGCTGTCTCTTTGTCACTGGAATATAATGGTTCCTGCTGTAAGTGGTCGAGAACAAATAATCTTAAAACCTTATGCTCTTCATGCACAGACCTGCATACTTCTGGAAAACAGGTTAAAGCTTCCAGTCAGCACAAGAGAATCATGGATCCCAATGGCTCTCAGTTGTGTGACTTTCTAGGCATGTACAGAAAGAGTTCAGAGTGTTATTATAGTCATGTCATATGCAATCTCTTTAAGTTTTCTGATGTGCAGCACTGTCAGAATTCAACTCTCTGTCCTCATGGCATTAGACATCTAGCTTGCAACATTATATAATTTTTAAAAGGAAATATAAGCCATGAGAAACGTTTTCTCTTAGTGTCACAGGATATGTGGGCAGGTAAAATCCTATCTAACTTGGCAACGTGTGGTCACTGCAGCTTTGTGTAAGACATTATATTTCGTCACTGGATAGTTGTGGTTTCTCTGTATTATTGTAGGTATATAAAGCACCTTGAGGTGACTGTTGTCGTAATTTGTCACTTTATAAATAAAATTGAATTGAATTAAAAGTTATGCTGCTATTGGTTGCTGATGAAGTTATACAGTTACAACTACTGCAAAATTCACTTACCTCTAGCGCCGAGATTACTTACTTTCCTTTGGGTTAAAGCTGCTATGCAGAAGTTTTGAAAGGCACTTCTTCTGTAAGAGAATGTTACACAAGAATGTTTTTCCAGAACTGTGCTGGCTTTTTTAGATGTTTTTTTTTTTTTTTTTTAGCAAAGTCCAATCTAGCCTTTCTGTCTTTGAGGCTTATGAATGACTTGCCTGTTGCAGTGAATCCTCTGTATTTACTTTCATGCAGTCTTGTTTTTATGGTAGACTTGGATATAGATACGCCTTCCTTCTGGAGAGTGTTTTTCACTTGGTTGGCTGTTGTCTTCCATGGACGTCCAGGTGTTTTGGGGTTGCTGAGTTCACCAGTGCTTTCTTTCTTTCTCAAGATGTATCAAATGTAGATTTTGCCACTCTTGATATTGTAGCAATTTCTTGGATGGGTTTTTTCCTGTTTTTGTTTTTTCTGCTTTTCTGCTTTTTGTGCTAAAAAGCAACCAAACCTTGTTTAATGATTGGCTGGGTATGTGGTGGATGTCATGAGGCTAAAAGCCACTAAGTCCATAAATGAACCAGGCCAGCGTTTCCTGAGAACATGTTATTTTTTTATCATATACTTGTTTTTGAAACCATATACTTGTTTCTGGAAGCAGATTCAGAGGTATAAGGCACATCTCTATCAGTTTTCAGACTACAAACCAACACATATTTTTGTAAATGTAGCCAGTAGATCTCATGACTAAGACTTCTTGTGTGCTACTCAATGTTTCTGTTTGACAAAAGGTAACGAAAATCTAAATTATTTCAGACTACAGCTATTGAGATTGAGATTGGCTGTCATAACATCTGGTTTCCTTAATTATAACCACAACTTTTTTCAACTTTTACTATTTCTTTAACCAAATCTAACAAACTTTATTGGAAAGAAAAGGATAACAAACAAACAAAAAGATTCATTCACTATTTTCAGACATCTGCTGACCATAGTCAACCAAGAAATGCAATATTTCCTTCATATATTCGGAAGAAACAACACTGACCATATATTTAATAAAATTGCTGTGTTCTTAAAAAAATTAAACTGTGCGAGCAGATTTGCTTCCTCTGCAGGAACATTGCTGTGCTTATCAGTAGTGTTATATTTTGATAAAATTCCTGTTCATATCTGCCAGGGTGTCTCCAAACATCGTCATGTTAGATGATCTGGGCAGAACTTGAGTTTGCACTGACAAGAAAAATGTAATCAGGATATTCACTTTTCGCTGTAGACAGTTTTTTCTCTTTGTATTTTCAATTGTGTGTATCCTGGTAAATTAATCTTTTAACTATTACCCTTTTAGGTAACACTTTATAATAAGTGCACACTATTAAGCATTAGTTAATCATCTGTTAAGCATTAGTTAATGGTTACTTAATTCTCTCTACAGCATCTACAAAGTATTTCTCATAATCAGTTAATAGTTTACAAGCACTGATTTAAACACTTTATTCATGATTAATAAGCTAATGTACAACACTTTTTATTAATTATGTTTTCATGTTCTAAAACTCATTGATTAATCATTTATAAACACTACTCTGCATCAGTTACAAACCACTCATTTTAGGATGTTCAGTGGTATACAAAATCATTGGTAAAAGGTAAGTAGATGGTTAACATACCCTACATAATACTATAAACTCTACATGTACTACACATAGTAGTTTCATACTAGATGTTTTATAAACACTGAATATCAGGGTTACATCAGTCAGCTGCTATAGCTTAACAGATGTCTTACAATACATTTATAACTGTCACTTAAAGGCTGCCAAAGCTGTAACTCACTATCGGCCAACTTCTTTTTCGATAGATTATCTATAAATACTCATAAATACCTTAATAAACTTATTTAGGAAGTTACAAACAATTTGCTACTTGTTAGTAAAGTATCTTGAGTGAGCCCATCTAAAGTGGGGACCATATATACCTTACAACCTATTTATAGATGTGAAAGTTTTTAAAGTACATTGTAGCAAAAATAAATGACAACACACAGGGTAGATCCAGAACGCACTGTATTTTTAAGATGCCAATCACAAAAACATGAGAACAATGCTTACAGATTGGACACACAAATTTTGATACAAAAATAAAAAGTGTCATAAACTATCAGCCAATATTTGAGGTAATACAGAACACAGCTGGATGCAAACTATATGACCTGTAGCTCTTTACATAAAGTTTTCAAATAACATTTTCAAAAAGAAAAAAAAAGCAGTAGCAACATTAACTTTTAGAATTATCTGTATTTTTTGGAAATGTCATATATCAGTCTCCCCAATGTACCATTTTTGTGCTTTTTTGCGAGCCACTCGTTCCACTCAATAACTGTAAGGTGTTCTGACAGTAGTCTATCATTTCTGTTACCCCTGAGTCTCCAGATTTGCTCCTTGTAAGACCTCCAGGCTCTCTCCAGATGTTGGGTATGGGCACCTGTACGAGGGTCAACATACCACCTGCTGTGGTTAACAGTATGGTGTTCATACCCTAAATTTGGGAGTACACGATAGGCCCGCCATTCATCACTTATCACTGAGGAACCAATCCGGACATGAAGGGTAATCACAGGAGCAAGATAGGCCTCGTTTTCCCTCGATGTTTTATGCCCAGCATTCCAAAGACCCACTTTCTTCTTTTCCATCCCCCAGCCATTCTTCCTCTCCCATACTGATGCAGTGACAAAAAAATGAAAAAAAAATGACTAAATGATACTATGAAAGGTTGATAAATACATAGATGTAATATTAAATTACAGTCACAAAAACTTACCTTTCGTTTGTGACGAAAGTGACTCTCATCAATCACAACAAACTCCCTTCGGCCACCAATCTGCTGACCTGTACGACGTCTCAATCTTTGAACTGCAGCCACACATACCCTCCTTATTTTTTTGGACACTTTACTAAGTGTTGTTGTGCTGCCTGCAATGGTGTCATCTATCATGTCGATTTGACGTAATCGCAGACCCTGAGAAAATCTTGAGAGAAAAAAAAAACATCCTTACAAAGAGTAATTTAAACCTATTTCGTTATTTTTTTTCTGTAGTGTTTAAGCTCACCTGTAGATAAATTGCATCCAGTGTTGAAGTGAGACTTTAGAACGGCTGAAAAGTGACTTGTGTCTGACGGAGGTTTGTTTGACGTGTCCACCATGTGCTGCTCCACGACAGATCCTATTTTCAAAATAGTAACATGAAATATGTATGTTTAATTATATGCAATAAGTATTTATTTAAACTAAACTTAATGTGCACTTGCAGACAAATTTTGTCATTCTTTGTTTTGTTTAATTGTAGCCTTCAATTTACCATTGTGTCTTTTTATCAAATAAGAAAAATGTGATAAAAGGGACTCTGTGTAGTTGTAATGTTAATGACAAGTCTTTAAGGTGATAATCTAACTGACTTCACTTGCGTTGCGGACCAAGATGGCGGCGCTGTGAACGGTCTGTTACAGAACTCGCTCTGTCTTAAAATTCCTTTAAAAGCAGCAAAGCGAACTTTAAGGTGCACACTTCTAGCTGTATGTGATGGCAAAAAACCTGGCCTCAAATAAGAGAGCTCTTATCACTCCTACTTCCTCCCCGTCAAAACCTTCTGGTAAGAAAAGAGTGATGGAAACTGACACGGCAGAAAGTATTATTACGACGCTCAAGATGGCTATCGAAGAGCAAGGAGCTAACATCGAGAAAAGTATTAGCGACCTGAAGGTTACTATTAACTTTATCTCAGAAGATCTCAGGGAGCTAAAAGGAAAAGTGTCTCGTACTGAAGTAAGGGTGGATAAAGCAGAAGAGAAAATTCAAACACTGGAAAATAAAGTGTTGGAGTTGTCTCGGTATAAACGAAGATGGAACCTGCGACTTCACAGGCTACCTGAAGAAGAAGGTGAAAACGTACGTAGTAAGTAGGGCTGGGCGATATGGCCTAAAATTCATATCGCGATATAATTTGAAGCATGTGCGATAATGATATATATCACGATATATTCTTTTCTTCTGTATAACGTATTTTCCAAACTATAAGGCACACTTAAAATCCTTTAATTTTCTCAAAAATCGAGAGTGTGCCTTATGTATGAATTCTGGTTGTGCTCACTGACCTTGAACCGATTTTGGCGTGTAGAAATCTGTTAAAAAATGTTTTAGTACAACTTTGGTAAGCCTGCTGATGGACTGCTTGATGGATTGTCAGAGCATTACGGCTGCCGTAGTGAGGAGTAATCTGGGTCCAAAACTCCGTCCCTTCAGGTCCCAAAGTCAAACGAACACTGAGAGTTAAAAACAGTCTAAATTCTTTCATCTTTAATTAAATCATCAGCGTTGCTGCTTTATCGGGTGTAACAATTAAGTTTAACATCCATGCATCCATGAAAACAGAATTTATTAAATTTAACGAGTTAGATGTTAACAGGAAGTTAGCTCGCTAGTTTACACCTAAACATTTCATACCATGTTCTGACAGAGATTTTTGAAACTAATTAAAACGTACAGCTCTGCTACCACTTCCAACATAAGTGAAGACAGAAAACTAAACAGCAGTGGCGTTTGCAGGGTTACCGAAGTTGGACTACCTGGTATATAATGTTGTGCTACGTGATTGCTAGCGACACAGCTATGTTAGCATAACATTAGCACAGTGAAGCTGGAGGATGAACGTCAACTTTTTTTCCACTCGATAAAAGTTAACGTGAGGGATTCTGGTGGTCAGGGACAAATGCAATTGCATAGCAGGATGCTATACACGGGCCAAACTTCAGTCAGGAGAACATAATTTACTGATGATAATGGTTGTAGCCGCTGTGATACTTTCTACCAAAACAGGCGCAGCTTGATGACATCATCAACATGCGATATCGCGATATAGTCAAAATCTCTATCGTTGGCCAAATCTATATCGTTTCTATCGTATATCGTTTATATCGATATACCCCTAGT
>JAQSNX010007370.1:0-32094 GCA_029532605.1 Oreochromis grahami | reverse complement strand
AGCACAGGTGGATCCTCTGAGGAAGAGGAGCGTTCCTCCAAACCACATGGTCACATGACCAGAGGGGCGTGGCCTTCAGTGGTAGTAATAAAGGAACAGTCCACATGTTCCACTTTGAAGGCTCATCTCCAACAAAGCAGACCTGTGATCACTTTAACTCAGTATGATGGATTGTTTGGATTTGTCTTTGTTTCTCTGGCTTTTCTTGTGTGTCTGTGTGTCTTTGTGTGTTGGATAGAGTCATGTGACCTGCCCAGGGACGACACATGAGCAGCTCAAATCTGGCAGGTTTCCATCTTCTGTTTTTATCCTGATGTCCATGAACATGAACTCTGTCCCTGTCAAATGAATCCAGATAAAAACAGCCGGTTACATTAAATCTGATCCAGTGTTGTTCTTCTTCTGTGGTGTTTGTGATGGAGCAGCTGCTCCTGATGTGTGTGAAGATGAAACCTGGGCTCCTGCAGCTTTCTTTGCTACAGAAAGTTACATTTAAGATGTTTAATGTCACATACAATGAAGTTTAGGACTCATTTAAACCAGCATGAACTAACAGTTGTATAAGGAAAGGGAAATAAATGAGATGTGAACACCAAGAAATAAGTGAAATGATGATGAAGAATGCAGAACTATAATTTAACCAAAACTAGATCCCCCAGAAACATCCTCAGAAATCCAAACCTTGTCTCTGAGACCCAGAAGTAACACAGTCCACACTAGACTGTGGATCCACCACAGCCCTGCAGGACTGTTTGGACAATATGGTCTGTAGTGTATTCACAGAAGGATCAGACTTGGAGGGCCACACATCTGCTGTACTCTCATACATCTGCACTGAGAGTGTAACAACAACAAAGACAAAGTGTTCCCAAAGCAGAAGCCACGGCTCAACAGTGAGGTGCAGCTCTACTGAGAGCAGCGCCTTCAGATCAGGAGACCAACAAACCTACAAAGAGGCGTCTGATCTAAAGGCATCAAAGAATCCAAAAGCAGATTCAAACAGCGCATCGAGGAACACTTTAACACAAACCACTCCAGAAACATGTGGCAGGGGATCAAGACACTCACTGGCTACAAGGACAATCGCACACAAACAAACTCCCGCACATCACCTCACCTGACACCATGAAGCAGTTCTTTGCCCGCTTTGACCAACAAAACAGTGACACCAACACCTATCCTGCCGTTACAGAGACGGACGACGCCCCCATCCAGCTGGAGCAGCATCAGGTCAGAGCCACACTGCGCAGAGTCTATGCGAGGAAAGCAGCTGGTGCTGACGGTGCAGCCGGTGGAGTGCTTAAAGCATGTGCAGACCAACTAGCAGAGGTTTTCACCACCATCTTCAACCTCTCACTGCTACAGTCTGTAGAAGGCAAACAGGTGGACAGAGGACGCCATAATTACAGCTGTTCACACAACCCTCACACATCTGGACAGTAGGAAACACGTACGTGAGAATGCTGTTTGTGGACTTTACCTTCAACACAGTTCAAGCCCACAAACTGGTTCATAAACTCAGCAACTTAGGACCCAGCAGCTCACTGTGCAGCTGGATACTGGACTTCCTGAGCAGCACACCCCAGAACGTCAGGATGGGAGCCACACCTCCTCCACCCTCACTCTGAACTAGAGATGGACCGATCCGATATTATGTATTGGTATCGGTCCGATACTGACCTAAATTACTGGATCGGATATCGGCGAGAAATAAAAAATGTAATCCGATCCATTAAATATCAAAAAAGCAGCTCACAAAACTTGCGACACGGCGTAACTCGGCTCATAACCGTAGCACATTGGAGCAGTGTGCTCACGTGATAGAGCGGCTGTGTGTATTTGTAGCCTCGCTACCAAACCAGCATTTCATCTCCGAGGAAGTTATCCCAGAGAGAAGTAAAGCAAGTGTGTAAGTTCATCTCTGAATGTTTGTAAAGCGTTCCTACGTTAAGCTTAACAACCGATATATGGAGCGACTGCCTCTCTCTCTCCTGCCGCTACTTCAATCGTGAAACTGCTTAATGATCAGCTGATCGGCTTTTCTGTCGCGAGTCCGTCTCTCTTCTTTGTTTTTGGCCCACTTTGCACCAGAAAGAGGAAACCAGCGGCTGAACAACAGCAGCACGTTTAAGCTTGATAAGCTGTTGTTAGAATTTATTTAATATTACTTTCTACACCAGGATCCTTTTCTACGTAGCTGACGGCTGGTAACTGTGCAGGGGCGGATCTAGCAAAGTTTAGCCAGGGGGGCCCGATAGGGCATGAACAGGGAAAAGGGGGCACAAAGACATACTTTTCTTTCTTATTCTCATTTAAAATATGTAGCTTTTAATAAATAATTATCTGAATCTTACACCCAAAATTTTAATCTGATGTAAAATGTATAGAAGTCCATTACTGTATATAGTAACTGTTAAGTCTAATATACCCTAGTAAGCTATAGTACTTTTCCTTTGGGAAGGTACCATCTGTGCAGTCTGCAATTCTGTTGAAGAAAGATGTTGAATCTATTTAATTATTCTTGAAAAATAATTTATTTCTGTGCATTTTTTTTTCACACTGCATCAAATTAAAGTTGATTACATTGATTAAGCATCATGAGGTGGAGGGTGGGGGGTGGTTCCCTATTTTCTTTTGCTGGGAATTTGCAACCCTATTAGTTAGGTTGCTTAATATTTCTGCTAAGTACTCTTTAAAATACCAGAATAGGAAGGATGGAGCAGGTTTAAGTTTATTAGATTGATCAGTGTTGCTGAACTATGAAATATTTTGGGTGCAGTGTATTTTTTACATACAGGTATAACAGAATAGCTTTAGTGTTGTTGTTTATTTAAACTTGAGTATGAACTTATACAAAATGCAGCAAGATATTAAAAAAACAGTTTTATTGATTAAAAAACACCCTATATCGGATTCATATCGGTATCGGCAGATATCCAAATTTATGATATCGGTATCGGACATAAAAAAGTGGTATCGTGCCATCTCTACTCTGAATGTGTGTCCTCAGTCCCCTCTTATACTCACTTTCACCCATGACTGTTCTCCAGTCCACACCAGTAACACCAGTATAAATGTGCTGATGACACCACCATCACAGGACTGATGGACAACAACGATGATTCAGCTACAGAGAGGAGGTTCAGCATCTGAAGCAATGGTGTGACGACAACAACCTGCATCTGAACACAGCCAAGACCAAGGACATGATAATCGACTTCAGCAGAACAAAGCCATCTGAGCACTCCACCCTCTACATTGATGGAGGAGGTAGAAAGGGTGGAGAGCTTCAAGTTCCTCGGAGTCCACATCTCGGCCGACCTTACCTGGTCCACAAACATCTCCCACCAGGTAGGGAAAAAGGCTGCACTTCCTCAGGAAGCAATGTCAAGCCCCAAAGCCTGCTAATTAATTTCTACTGCTCCACCATCGAGAGCCTTCTGACCTCCTGCTGCACCCTCTGCTTCAACTGCTGCTCTGTGGAGGACAAGAGGAAACTGCAGCGCGTGGTGAGGGCAGCAGAGCGGCCAATCGGCACTTCACTAACCCCCCTCAGAGACATCTATACTGGCAGACTTCAGCAGGAAGCATCATCATCAAGGACCCCTCCACCCTGGACACTCACTTTCCCACCTTCCCTCTGGTAAACTCTACAGGTCCAACAAAGACAAACAGACTCAGTAGAAGTTTCTACCTCCACCCTGATTGAAGGTTAACTGTGCTGTTAACACTCATGGACACTTGCACTGTATTTATTTCTAACCAGTATTCATTACAGTAGAATTCCTGCCTCTATTTATAGAACTGTATTCTTTTACAGCAGCTACCAGCATTCCTACCGCTTACTCAATGTGCAATCCCACCAATCACAGAGCACCTTATACTGACCTGATCCTCTTTACACTGTACCTGCAGATATATCTATAGATTTGTTTCTGTATAGAACTTGTGCAGATCCTTTTGTTTACTTCATTTATTGTGCATTACACACATTCCCTGTGTAGGTACCTCTGAAACTTGTTATCTTTATTTATCTTCTTCTATTATCCTGAGAATCTGAATGTAAACAGATACAAGCTGCCAATGGAGAGAAACTCCTCATTGTTCTGGTAACAGTGACAATAAAGATCTTCCATCTTATCCTGATAGAATTTCTATGAATTTCTGTCAAACTGTGGACTCACGGGACGAGTCTTCAGATGACGTCTCTGCTCATCGCAAGAACTCGAGCAACTAACCATAAACGTTCATCCTCTCTGTGTCTGACTTTTAGCTTCAAAATCGCTTCATTTCATTTTCTTCTTTTCTTCTTAACATAGAAAATTCCATTATGAACATTTGGGTGCATATGAATATACTTCACTTTATGAAGCATCAACCCATGCAGTTCATCTTCACTTAGATTCACCATCAGCTCATTTTCACATGAACATCCACATAATGTCTTTTTGATTCAAACACACAGGAAAACTTTCTTCCCAGTAAAAATATATTCAGTATAATTGATTTGATTTCCATGTTAATGTTAGATTAGTGGCTCCTCCATCCTTTCCACACAGACTCTCAGTGTGGGGCCTACAGAGTTATTATCATAGTTTCTTATTCGTTGCTTTGGTTAAACTTCTACCTGATTGTATTCTAAACAGTTTCAGTCAGTTAAGCAGGATTAACTATCAGCACAATCACATATGAATTATGACTCTATTGTTAACTCTTAATATCCTGTCTTTTATCAGGATGGAGTTCTGGCACATTTCTTATCTTCCAACATTCCTGCAGCCACACACACACTAATCTCTCAAAGCTGAGTCTACACACACAACATCTACACATTTAAATCATGTCAATTATTCTCATTCAACATATTCATTAAACTTCTGATTCAGAATGAAGATGATTTACTAATAGCACTTCATATCATCACATCATATCAGAGAGAGACATATAACCATAGTATGCTAATAGCAAATTCTTTTGTCAGGTTTAAAGTGAGATCCTGCTTTAAGGGCAGCTTCATCTGCTGGTAATGACAGATGTTTCTAGTATATCAGGCTTGGCCAACATTACAGGGACTTACTTGCAGAGACCCACGAGCTCCAAACTTGGTGCTTTATGATTGGTGCAGATGCTCTAAGCTACTATTAACCAATAAGAACCACGGGGTCAGGGGTCACTACAAGAACTTATCAGCCACCAACTTGTATATATAACTTTACTCACACTTGTAAAACTGTGTAAGTAGAATTCAGTGGGGCAGAGTGACCTGAGCACAGGCCCACTCTGTGACACTCAGAGCTTTGTGGATAAAGATAAAATAAGATGACCTTTATTTCCTGATTTATTTATTATTTATTTATTTACTTTATTAGTCCCACAGGTGGGAAATTTGTTTTGTTACAGCAAAAGTGCAAAGTTATGTAGTAGAAATATTTCTGTTTGTCCATTAAAGTTGTTTGTTGTGATCTTTTAAAGGATCCTGTGATGATCCAGAGCCTGGCTTGTCTCAGGAGTCTCTCAGTGACCTGAGCAGCAGCTGCAGCTCTGCTGGTCTCTGTGTTCACCTGCAGGAGACGTGGAGACCCGCGCTCACCTTCTGCAGCACTTAGACACAGTTGCAGTGAGGGAAGGTGAGTCATCCTTTAGCAGGACATCATTCAGGCTTTATTAACATCACTGTGACTGTTATTGTGTTTGTAGGTTTCCTCTGCTGGTCTCAGACAGCAGCAGAAACATCAGCCTCCCTGTCAGTGGAGATCAGTTCTTATGTGCTGTTGGCCAAACTCAGCGCCTCCCCGACTGCTGAGGATCTGGGATATGCCTCTGGTATTATCAGGTGGCTGACTGGGCAGCAGAACTATTACGGAGGCTTCTCCTCCACTCAGGTACGACACCACCCGAACAGCATGAAGCTGATCTTTGAGTTCATCTACAGTCTTGGACCAAATCAGAAGAAATAATCCTGAAGCTTTCATGTTGTTGCTTTTCTCTCAGATATGCAGACTTGTTTTAGCAGGCAGGGATGTTTTTATTCTTTATTTACAAGATGAAACTGACTTTGGTCTAAAAATGTGTTGTTTTAACAGAACAGCCTTCTGTGCACCAACTACACGTAACAGCCTGTAAATAACAGCTCAGCTGCAGTCTGTAAGTTTCTACCTGTGATTTCTCTACTTTGTTTCTCTGAGATCATCTCTGTTACACAGATTTAACCTGTTTAACCTTTATTTAACCAGGAAGTGAAGCTTAGAAACTCTTTGTGAGAGTGTGTTGAAGTGACACAGGCAGTTTGAACTTCATGTCAACATGAATCCATCCTGTAGGACACAGTGGAGGCTCTTCAGGCTCTCTGCTCCACTCTGGTGTTCAGTCCTGAAGGTTGGAGCACAGGGACAGTTCAGGCTCCAGCAGTCAGCTGACATTTGATCAGGGCAACAAACTGCTCTACCAGGAGGAGGCGCTGCAGGACGTGTCAGGAAAATACAGGCTGGAGGTGAAGCTGCTTCAGTGCAGCTCAGTGACAGCATCATGTGACCAGGTCCTGGTTGGTGTCAAACAAAGGCTTTCTTTGTTTCTTTGTACTTATAAAACACTAAAGAAGCATTTTCACATGTAATCAATGTGTTTTCATAGACAACATTAGAGCTGACAGTAAGAACTGCACACAGTACAATTCTGTTTGACACTAAATTAAAAATCAATAAAGTCACTTTGTGTCTACATGAGAATCAGAGAAACTTTCTTCATCCCAGAGGGAAACTGAGCTGTCGGAGCAGCAAACACACAACAAACATCAAGCACTGATAGAAAATGAGAAACACAGATATTGATGATAAATATCAAGATAAAGAGATAAATATAGAGATATAAATATAAAAGTGTCACAGTGTAGAAAAGTGACAGCAGGCTGCACTGAGCTGTGATTGGTTCTGTTTGTTTCCCAGATTTGTGCACCTACAACATCCCAACACCTGCTGATGTCCCCACTCTCAGTGTGAAAGTCCACACAGAGGTGGAGCCCACAGGTGGATCTGCCAGAGCCAGACTGACTGTGGAAATACATCCCTGTAAGTATGTGACAGGTTAGAGGAGAGTCTGTACCAGCGTGGAGTCACTGTGGGTGATGAAGAGCATGTGTGCACACACTGTTCAAACACAGCTACAGTGGGAAGGAGAAAACTACAAACATGGTGGTCCTGCATGTTCCCCACAGTGTGAGTCATTAGACTCTACCAACACGTCATGTGACCACTGTGATGATGTCATCTCCTCACAGCTCAAACGTGGCCTCCTGGTGAGTCGTGTTGAACCAAAGGAAGATCCTGTTCTGGTGTCCTTAGAGGAGGTCAGAGAAGTCCACAGTGGGGACACCAGATGATGATCTTTGGTACAAACTGTGTCTGCGATTGTTTCTGTCTCGTCCAGTTATCAAAGGACACACCATCAACCACAGAGATCATCCAGGAGCTCCCAGTGGACGACCTGAAGCAAGCCGTGGTCCAGATCTGTGACGACTACCAACCAGGTCCAAGTCTAGCTAAGCTTTACTCCAACAGCACAATGACACACTTCAGAGGATTCATCAGACTGAACAGTTCATACAAGCTGATGTTTCCATCAGTGGGACACAGAGGAATGACACTTTCATAAATCTGGTTTTAGTCACTTTGAGTGTAAACAGGAAACAAACTGCATCATTTGTGCTTCTTGCACCAGGATCCTCTCGTCTCTCCCACAGGAAGTTCAGTTCTGCTCTCATGAAGCAGCAGGAAGATGTGAGGCTCAGAGTGAGGACTGAGGACAGACTGATGGCACACACTCAGCCTTTTGCCACTGCATGCACAGCTGTGAGTCATGTGACACTCGTGCACTCGTGTTGATCAACCTCTCATTGCAGATAAGTGAACTCTCCCAGGGGCGACGATCACACACAGTGGTGTGAAAAAGTCTTTTCACTCAGTCATTTCTTACTGTGTTTATCACACAAATGTTCCTGTTAGACAAAGATAACACAAGTAAATAAATGATGATGTCATTGATTAAGGCACAAAGGTGATCCCAACCTACCTGAGCTGTGTGCAAAAATAACTGCCCCTCTGCTTCAATCATGAATGAACTGTGATGAAGCACATTTGTTTCTAAAGCTGAGTTCAGTTTGACAAACACACTCAGCCTGATTACTAGAAGACCTTTTGGATCAACAGACTCATCAACTTCTACAGAACCCGTGTGAGAAAGAGGCTGAAAGATGTCAAACAGCAACACATAATGCCACCATCTACACAATCAGCTGACAGAGTCACAGCTGTCAGTCTGCACAGGGTTCACAGCCATTTCTAAGGCTTTGGGACTCTGTTGAACCACGGTGAGAGCCATTAGACACAAATGCTGAAAGTGTGGGACAGTGGGGAACCTTCCCAGGAGCCAGTGGCACCAACATGACTCCAAGAGCACATCGACATCCAGGAGCTCACAAAGAGCCCAGAACAACATGAAAGAGCTGCAGGCCTCAGTTAAGGTCATCATTGAACAATAAGAAAGAGAATCCATGGAGGAGTCCAAGGAGAAAACCACTGCAGACCAAGAAGAACACAAAGGATGGTCTCACACTGTCCTGATGATCCCGTTTGGGAAAGACTCTGTGGACAGATGAGACAAAAGCTTTCTGACAGCTTTGAGTCCTGTTACATCTGAAACTAACACAGCATCAATGAAAAGGAGCCTCATAGCAACAGTCACATATGGTGGTGGTAGTGTGATGGTCCCATGTGATGCATCATGGCAGCAACAATACAACAACAAATACACACATGTGACAAATGTACAAAAACAGATCATTAAGTGTCACGGCGCCGTGCGCATTAGTATATTTGACTAAAGCTTAATAATCAGAATAACGCTCTGATCTCTTCAAATAAATGAAATCATACCTTTCTACTAAAACTGTTTCTGTTGGTCTCCACCTTTTCCTGAACCAGACCCTGCAGGATCCACCTGAGTGTCCCAGTCCTGGACCCTGTTTGTAACCAGGAGGATCCCAGGCCTGATAATTGTTGATGGATTATAAATATTCTTGCTTTATTCTCATTAAATAAATATGTGTATAAATATGTGGATTCATGTGTGGCAGGATGAATGTTATCCCTCGGTCCAACCCACTTTCAGCCTGGCGCATTAGGGGGTGCTAGTATAAATAGTGGCCATTTGAGCGTCCGTGGATTGCTTACCTGTGATCTCCTTTTTGGTCACCTGACTTCCCTTTGGTGTTGCCGAGATTATTTGCGGGTTACGCTTCTGAAGCCTCCATCGCGGCTGGTAGGTGTTTACTCATTGTAGTGTGTGTGTGTGTGTGTGTGTGTGTGTGTATATTACCTTACTTGGTGGTAAACGGCTATTGTTTGTAGGTCGTAGCTGTAGAAGCCTCCTCTGAGCCATTCTGCTCACGTTTTATGACGCGGCTTACTTGGTACGTAATCAACTTTTGTTACGCTCTCTGCCTTCTATTGTTCTTTTATAGTAATTATTTATTATACTTTGCAGGAAGTGTGGGCCTTAGTTTTACGCCAAGCTACGCGAACTGAAGTACTGCTGCTTTGCTTTGCTGTGCTTTTACCGTCTGTTCCCGTTGCGAGATTTCTTTCCCTGCTGCTGCCAGCTTTTACAGTGGACGTCGGCGTGGACAGCGGCCATATGCCCGCCGGTTATGGGAGTCAGCTGGCGTGCATATTGATTGACCGTTAACTTGTAGTTGTGCAGACGGCAAGTTGGAGCAATACGGCGATTCCGTTTGCTCCAGATTTTAGAGTTTTATCCAGATTGTATGTTGTTTTCCTGTTGTTTGATTTGTAGTTTGGATTTTTGTTACGCCACTGGTGGGAGGCCCTTTTTCTAGCTGTAGATCACCAGTGTGGTCCTGCAGTTGGGTTATCCCCCAGCGCTACACATTAGTTTGTTGTGATATATTAAAATTTTCTTTGTTTCTTTTATTCAGATGCAGAGCGCCGACGTGGAGGAGACTAGGGTGCCTTGGTGGTGGGATCCTTTGCGTGTACACACCTGCCTTGTTTAGTTTATTAGTGTGAGTGTGTGATAGTGTGCTGCACTTGTGTCTTGGTGTGTTTTCTTTTTTTAGTTTGTGTGTGGCATCCCTGCCCCTCCACTGGTAAGCCTCAGCTCTGAATACCTTTTTAAGCATATTTGTACATGAATATTTATGATTGTGCTTTTATATGGTGTTTTAAATAATTATTAATAAATTGTCAATTTGTTTATCATTGAACCTCGTCTCTGTACTGAGTATAGCGAACCTAAGTGCCTTTTTGGTGATTTAGTGTTACTTCCAGTATTCTCTGGGTGAAATTCCCAGGGTGGCGTTGTCTTTTTAAAACTGTGAAGAGTATTTACTTTATTTCCACCTCGTGCTGCCACACATGTAACTTGGATGGATTCGATGCTGGTGTGACCACAGTGCACACGTCTGCTGTTGCTCACAGTGGTCCAAGGGACGCTCAGGGAGTTTGTGTGTTTGCTCAGACACATGAAAAATTAGAGGGAACATTGGTTGAATGTGTGCTGCTTTGTTTTCATGAATCCCATTAAAAACACACTTACACTTCCTCAGACCTGGTCTCAACCATCGGACTCCAGCAGGCTCCACCCTGAAAGGAGGAGGGGGGTCAGAGCAGCACAGTCAGCAATTTTCACAAATACACTTCAATCCATCCGTGGATCAAACTGCTGATGATCCTGGATCTGTCAGTGCATCACTGTGTTGAATGAAATATGACTGATTCAAACTGTCACCTTCATTATCTTTATATTCCTCTCCTGTTTATGTGGAAAGGACACCTCCCTGCCTTTGCTGCCAGCTGGTTTTCTCCTCTTGGAAACACATTTACCATGGCTGACACTTTATTAGGTACACAGTGGCCACTGTCTCAGGTACAGCACATAATATAATATGGCGGTCACTTGTTTGTGAGCCGTCTCCCTTCAGCTTTTTTAGCCGACCTGTTTACCTCCAACTTTGTATCAGCAGCAGCGAGTCATAGACAGAGTCCAGCAGGAGCAACAATCCCACCACAACTTCTCCAGAAATGACCTTGTTTGGTTTCATTGAGTGATTTTATGTCCACACAGAACAGACTGGATGTTATCAGCACACAGAAATCACATGAACTTGTGCATTAAAACATGTTAGTGGATTATCCACCAATAAATGAGGAGATATTGGACGTGTTAACAGATGACAGATTTGGCCTGGGTCTGTAATACTGTTAGCAAACACAGAATGTTAACCAGGAACAACTCTTTCATTTCCATCATTTAAGTTGGCTAATACAAACCACACCTCATCTCCTAATGCACTGAGCTTATCTCTGACTCTAACTGACTGCTGGGTCCATGGTGTTCCTCCCCCTGCTGAGAAGGTGCAAACAGCTGCCTTCTTTGAGTCACATACATCAGTCTGTCCACTGTCATTCTTTCCATGACTTTCCCTACATGAGATGTTACAGCATAAGATAATATAATAATCTCACAAGGCAGATGTGAGAGAACAAAAGTGAATCATATTGAAATGTTAAATCGGGAAAATCCTGGAGAGGAGGATAGTTCTAATGTTCAGTTTGTAATGTTTGAATTCAAAGCAGCTATGTTATACCCCTAATTAAAGATTGTGAAATTATTATGTAGTTTTAGTTTGCATTATTCTCCTGACTTAAAAAAGGTGATAACTATTACAGTTATTAAACTGATTTGTATTACATTAGACTGCTGATTTATTGTGAATAATTGATATTGTTTTATGATGCATGATACTGCTGAGTTATGAAGAGAATATTGTGTGTAGAGAGTCAGGGCTGATAGTAGAGAGGACAGAGCACATTCCACAGGAGCCCCACCCCCACCTCTGTTGGAGGAGACAAAACAGGGAGCCAAGGCCGTCACTTAGGCGCCGTAAGAGAGAAAGAATGTGAATGTTTAGGTTTTTACGACTAGGTGGGGGCCATCAGAGGCTATAGAGATTGACAGACCACGTGACTTTCACACATTGCATGCTGGGTACTCCTGACAAAACAATCAAAGCCATGCATCAAATGCAAGCATTTGCAGCACCGCAAAACGTTCATTCTCCGGTTCCAATACCTTCTTACTTTTTCTTTGCCCCCCAAAAAATGAATGTACAAAACTAAGGAGAACAATGCCGGTCCGTACAAAGACAGACTTGATGAAAAGTCAAAGAAAAGATATGAGGAAAAAAATCAAAGGAGTGAAAGGGTCAGACCCTTACGAGCACACAGAGTGGACAAAAGACGTTAGCGTGCTGCCCAACTTTCACCACGCTCATATTTATAATTATATAGTTCTTGGAGTGAGTTCATACACTCATGAAGTTTAGTAATTTCAGGTCACTGCAACAAGCCCAGGTACAGTTTACCGACGGATGGGTACAGGACCTTGAAATGCACCGTGTAGAACGAAAGACCATCGTACGAACAAAGGTAAGTTTACCAGTCTCACAAATCGTCATCATAAATACACATTCGTTAACCGTTTATTAATAGGACCTTTGAGCTCAACGGTAATTAATTAGTAGTGGAAATAATTTCTGGTACGCATTACAGAAATGTAGCAGTGACAATAATACTGTATGCTGTAATCGCACTGGACAATTAGTGATACAAAACAACTGTTTTATCCTGTTAATAAAAGTATATGTTTTTGTCAATGTACCGTGGTAATAACAGAAGCGAAACGCAATATTGTGTCAGGACAATTCACTATTTATGCACAATAAACAAAGGAGCATAGCGACAATTTCTGTTCGGCGCCAGACTTGCTTGTAACTATATCACCAATTATGTTATGAAAAATGACGTATTAACTGCTACAAAACACTGACCTTTGTGGGAATGCTTGGAGCAGACTAACATGTGAGCTGGAGTGTTCTGGGACATTATATTTGGTCTTCGAATGGCTGCAATCCAGACCATCCGTCGGCTGTTTGTTACCGGAAACATGGCTTGAACAATTTCTCGTCAACGACGTAATCCGATTACAACTGATCTCCTTACCTGTCGGCTTCCTGTGGCTGTCATGCGACCGGCTATTGCAGTTAATAATACAACAGCTTCTTGCCATTCTTGTGTTTCTTTTTATTGCTGCGTAACTGATTTCAATTGAAAGCCTGCGTGCGCTAGTACCTCTTGCCACGAGTTCAAAGAATCCTTTGCGTTTTACCCCTGATTGACGTCACATTTTCAATCTCTATAAGAGCTTGAGTAACCTTCCACCATTTTGAGATTTGCTGTGACTCTCTGCATGCATGTCTCCCCATCCAGATGGTTTGTGCTCAAAAGTGTTGAATTGTATTGAATAAAATAATTGTTGATTGAGCATTTATGCACCGAGTATTTTCCTTCCTTCAGCCCAAAGATCGAAAGAATTGGGAGGATTTAACAGCCTTCATCGCTTCAGTTATTCCCATTGTGGATTTGATCAAATTGTTTGGCCAGCATATCTACGTTTTTCCCAATCCATACTTCCTGTAGCCCATTAATACTATTAATACTGGAAAACGCTGTTGAAGCCTGATGGTGACACTTTATGGTGAAGAAGTTAGTAACAGGACAGTAACAGTAATAGGACTGGTTGGCTGATGATACACTGGACATTTCCATCAGTGCATTTATGAAGCCACTGTAAGTAATAACAGGTTTATTACCTGTCAGGACCTTTGTGGTTATTAGTTTATTGCACGGCCTGTTAATGTGTGTCGAGAGGAGTTGTTGTTGAAGCTAACAGTATCATTATTATTGTAGCTGTTTAACAGGTATTATGTAAACTACACATACATTTATATTTCACTCATTGTGGGAGAAGCAAAAGCGCTTTGTTTTCTCTGCTCACAGACAGCACAGATACACGCATGTATATACAGCACACGTCCAGCTCTGCATGTACTCCTTCTGCTCCATTTCTATAGAGAATAAACAACTTAACATAATCATTCTCCGTTGTTTCCAACTCAACCAGCTGCATTTAATGAAGGACTCTGAATTTACTTTGCGACAACTGCTGCTGTTTCCTGTCTGCATTCATGTTCTTAACTGTACTCCACACATTCTGAATTGGTGCAGTTCTTCCTAAAGTACTGCAGTATTCCTGCCAGTACATCCTTTTAGTTTTCCTAACTGTTTCCTCACCTCTGATGCTCGTTGATATTTTTTCCTCAATGCAAATTCATGCTGAGCTCCTTCATATCCATCCCTGTTTAAAAACCTGTAATAATTCCTTTAATGTGTCTTTGGCCTAATTATGAGTCTGTCCACATGTTTTTAGTTCCCCTCTTGCTTTGGTTTCTTAGCTCTGATTCTCTGAAATTCATCCTTGAAATCATGAAAGCAGCTGTGGCTACAACGTAGCTTGCCATCACCAGTGTGTGAATGTGTGTGTGAATGGGTGGATGACTGAAGGTGTAAAGTCGTTTGGGGTCCTTAGGGACTAGTAAAGCGCTATACAAATACAGGCCATTTACCATTTAAATCTATAGTCTCCATCTATCTGACTCAGACTCAGTGGACAGTAATTCAACTGAATACATTTTAACCCTTTAAGACCTACCATAGAACCAAGTCCGCCAGAGCTTATATTATATTTTTACATGCTGTAGTGCCATTTTTGGGAGCATTTCAAGTTGATATACATCAATACAACCATTATAACCCAAATTTTAATAATATGTATGCATTAAGTGCATAGTAAGTACATAAATTGCAAAAAAGTGCAATAAACTACAAAAAACATTGAAAATCGTTTTTGGTTTTTTTAACATATATTTCTAGTTAGAGAAATTTAAGAGGCTTATCCCTCAAAACTGTAAATACAAAAAAGTTGCACAAAATAGTTTCCCACCACAGGAAATTTATTTTAAGTGTCTTCATAGTTTTATTTTTGAAATATACCAATTTTCATATACTGCAGGAAAAACTAAAATAAATATTATAATGCAAATTTGCAAAAAAAACAGCATATGCATCAAAATAAACTATTCCTAGCAGTGCAATATGAGTCCTAAGCGTCCCAGAAACGACTTTTTATGCAGTTTTTGCAAAGCTATATGTGGAAGGAAACTGTGACCTAGGACAAGCTGATGGCATAAGATGTAAGTACAACTCCTCCGGTTTCATATGCAAAAAAAATTATTGCGCTAGCTTACGTGGTTGCAGTGCTACCGGGATTTAAAAATAGTTACGCACAACAGAGCGTGCCCGCTCCGACCGGCTCTAAAGGGTTAATGTCACTATCTAAATGTAGTCTGCAGACATCATACAAAGCAGACATTATAACATCAAAATGATTGGTCCCAGCAGAGGACCCTGTGGAACTACATGAATAATGTTAATGTGAGAGAATAATAACGATATGTTCACTATGATCAACACTTTTTAATGTTGCAGTGAGGTGTAGCAGGACAAGCTTAGTGATAAGTCCCCCTGAGAAAGTTTCACTTGTGCTGTTTCTGTGTAAATTACTGGTTTGTTTGAACAATTTCATCAGCGGAACTATAAATACTTCAAAACAATTTCTTTGTGACTCAGTGTGATTTTGCATTTTGTAATATTAGCACGTCAAACTCTACATTCTCTACACGGATGAGAAATGAAGTGTATTTAATAATAAAAGTTATCTCTCAGAGACAAAGTTAGTGTCTCATTCAGGTCTGTATCTGTGTAGTCTCAGTGCTCATATTTGCTGTTTTGTGTATCACTCAGACCTCTTCCTGACAGGGGCAGCAATTTCATTTAAAGCTACATTCACTGATACAGGCTGCTGGAGCTCCAACCAGGAGGATACACACCTGATTCAGGAAAAAAAAATCTCATTCATATTTTTGTGCTGAAACTTGAACATATACATTCTCTCAGATAAATATTAAGAGGTGTCAAAGTAGTAAAATACAAGACCCTTGGGTTAGATATAAGGCTATTTGACAAATCATGTCTGCTGTAAATGAGTAAGCCATTTATCAATGTAACTCAGGTTTTAAATCATCATCAGAAAAGACTGAATCCTGACCTGAGAATTCCCAGTGAACACTTTGGACTTTCCACTGCAGAAAATAGAAGCTTCAGTCCTGAATCCTGCAGGTTGTTACCCAGGTCCAACTCTGTCAGACTAGAGGACTGGGAGCTGAGGACTGAGGACAGAGTTTCACAGCTTCTGTCTGACAGGTCACAGCCACTCAGTCTGAAGAAATGATGACAAGAAGACATGAAACACTTGTGTTAAAGTATATTCATGGTGCCATGAAGAGCTACTACATTTACAATATGTCAACACTGTTTCAGGACATGCTGGAATCCATATTACCTTATGTTAAAGAACTCAAATATGGCTGTTTACTGTGATTTGGATGGATTCGTTTAAAAAAAATACACACATGCTCAATGGTTTTTTTTTTCCAAGTGAAATTGATTAAACGGCATCAATTGATGAAAAACATTGATATCACTTGATCTGACCTCAGCGTTTCCAGTTTGCAGTATTGACTCTTCATCCCAGCAGACAGAAGCTTCACTCCTGAATCCTGCAGGTTGTTGTTACCCAGATCCAGCTCTGTCAGACGGGAGGACTGGGAGCTCAGGACTGAGGACAGAGCTTCACAGCTTCTGTCTGACAGGTTACAGCCACTCAGTCTGAAATCAAGAGGAAAGGGAGACAAGATCAACAAAACAAATCACAGCTTTATTGCTTTTTTTGGTTGTTTTTAAGCAGAAATCAGTGAGGTGCTGGTAGATTCTGTTCTTCTGGTTTATTACCCAAATAACACACACATACACTAATATTTATGACTTTTGTAATAGCAGCATTTATAATGCAAAGCAACAGCGATCACAGATCCCCCCCCCCCCCCCCCGAACCATACCTGAACGTCTGTACTCTATTTTCAGTGACTCTGACCCTTTCCCCGGACCCAGTTTGACTTTCCCTCCGGCCCAATCCTCAGAACAGCTGTTTCCACTGACGAACGACCAGATTGCTTACTTAGCTCAGGCTGCATGACCCCTTAGATTTAGTTGTTGCATTTAGCATTTGTTAAACTCACATTCCAGTTTATTTGAGAAAATAAATGTTGCCACTGAAACTACTTACGTGCTGTTCGGTGCCCAGCATTTGAGTCCTTTCTCGTTTGAGGCGGCCTCGGCCGTGACATAGCTAGTCTATAGTCAACTTTACATGCTCTATTTGAACAAATGGGATTCTGTAGTTTTAAAGATGCAGTGAATTCCCATCATTTAAACATAGACAGAAAAACCCGGAGCCTGGATTTAAGTCACTTTACAAAATTCAGCAACCGTGCTATACAACACTGCCAACTCCATATTTCCTCGCTCTATACAGGGATAGTACCTGCCTGCAGCACTACTCTGTGTTAGCATTTACTTTTATTTGTGTTGGAAAAGGTTTTCAGCCCTGCCACATTTCTCACAACTAGCATCTTGGCAGTTTGTGGAGCTGAAATATCTTCACACATGACTCGCTTATGATCATCACCTGAGTGAGCGAGCACACGTCAGCTGTGAAGCATGTTTACAGCTGTATTTCACATATTATTGTGAAAGGTGGAAGAAGTAGTTATTACTAATCATTTACACAATCCCAACAAAATACCCCAAACTATTGATATTTTTACTTACAGAGCTTTGTTGGAGGCTTTGACCACTGGCAGCATTCTCAGAAGAGCCTCCTCTGAAGCAGAGTATTTCTTCAAGTCAAACACATCCAGATCTTTTTCTGATGACAGTAAGATGAAGACCAGAGCTGACCACTGAGCAGGAGACAGTTTATCTGTGGAGAGACTTCCTGAAGTCCTGGACTGTTGGATCTCCTCCACTAGAGAACGATCATTCAGTTCATTCAGACAGTGGAACAGATTGATGCTTTTCTCTGCAGACAGATTCTCACTGAGCTTCTTCTTGATGTACTGGACTGTTTCCTGATTGGTCTGTGAGCTACTTCCTGTCTGTGTCAGCAGACCTCGTAGGAGACTCTGATTGGTCTGCAGTGAAAGACCCAGGAGGAAGCGGAGGAACAAGTCCAGGTGTCCATTTGGACTCTGTAAGGCCTTGTTCACAGCACTCTGGTGGAGAGATTGAAGTTTTAGTTTGTTAAATAATTTAGACCATATGGAGGTTGTTTGTTGTTCTTCCAGCAGATTGAGTCCAGAGTTGATGAAGGTCAGATGGACATGAAGAGCAGCCAGAAACTCCTGAACACTCAGATGGATGAAGCAGAACACCTTGTCCTGGTACAGTCCTCTCTCCTCTTTAAAGATCTGTGTGAACACTCCTGAGTACACTGAGGCTGCTCTGATATCGATGCCACACTCTGTCAGGTCTGATTCATAGAAGATCAGGTTTCCTTTCTGCAGCTGATCAAAAGCCAGTTTTCCCAGAGACTCCATCATCTTCCTGCTCTCTGGACTCCAGTGTGGATCTGTCTCAGCTCCTCCATCATACTTGACCTTCTTCACTTTGGCCTGAACCACCAGGAAGTGGATGTACATCTCAGTCAGGGTCTTGGGCAGCTGTCCTCCCTCTCTGGTTTCCAGCACATCCTCCAGAACTGTAGCAGTGATCCAGCAGAAGACTGGGATGTGGCACATGATGTGGAGGCTTCGTGATGTCTTGATGTGGGAGATGATCCTGCTGGCCTGCTCCTCATCTCTGAATCTCTTCCTGAAGTACTCCTCCTTCTGTGGGTCAGTGAACCCTCTGACCTCTGTCACCATGTCAACACAGTCAGGAGGGATCTGATTGGCTGCTGCAGGTCGTGTGGTTATCCAGAGGTGAGCAGAGGGAAGCAGTTTCCCCCTGATGAGGTTTATCAGCAGCACATCCACTGAGGTAGACTTTCTAGGGTCCGTTAGGATTGTAGTTTTGTGGAAGTCCAGAGGAAGTCGACACTCATCCAGACCATCAAAGATGAACACAACCTGGAAGTCTTCAAAGCTGCAGATTCCTGCTTCTTTGGTTTCAGTAAAGAAGTGATGAACAAGTTCCACCAAGCTGAACTTTTCCTCTTTCAGCACATTCAGCTCTCTGAAAGTGAATGGAAATATGAACTGGATGTCCTGGTTGGCTTTGTCTTCAGCCCAGTCCAGGCTGTATTTCTGTGTTAAGACTGTTTTCCCAATGCCAGCCACTCCCTTTGTCAGCACTGTTCTGATTGGTTCATCTCTTCCAGGTGAGGCTTTAAAGATGTCTTCTTGTCTGATGGTTGTTTCTGGTCTGTCTGGTTTCCTGGATGCTGTTTCAATCTGTCTGACCTCATGTTCATCATTGACCTCTGCAGTCCCTCCCTCTGTGATGTAGAGCTCTGTGTAGATCTGATTCAGAAGGGTTGGGTTTCCTGCTTTAGCGATGCCCTCAAACACACACTGGAACTTCTTCTTCAGAGCAGATTTAAGGTTACGATGACAAACTGCAGCTTGAAGTTCTGAATGAGAAGAAAAAATATCTTTGAAAGTGGAAACAAACACTTAATTCCAAAAAGAATGAATCTTTAAAACATGTTGCTCCATCTTTCATCTCATGGGTAATGTTCATTCATCCAAAACCTTAAATCTTTAGATAAATCCTCTTACTGCTCTGCAGACGGTCAGCCAGCTCCTCCTGCTTCATTCTCCTCAGGAAGTCCACTGTGATCTTCACAAATGCCTCTCTGCTGCTGCTCCTCTGACTCTCTAAGCATTCTGGGTAATCTGGACTCAGAACCTTCTGGATCTTCTTCAGCTCGTTCTTCACAAAAGTGATGATGTTGTCCTCCAGCAGCTGGAACAGAATATTTATGAATGAGCCAATCAGACTGAAATCATGGAGCCAAACATCAGATCCATGTTGGACACACTGACAATCCACTGGTCTACAAAGAGCAGCATGGAGATGACTGTGAACAGAACAGATGTAACAGTAGTTGTTGTACATGTACAGACCATAAATATGGAGTCCAGCTGTGTTTGATGCTGCTGGGCAGACTGACCACTGGGAACCTCTGAGCTCTGCTGGTCCACTCTGTGGAGGAACCATGAAGAATTAGATCAACACAGGATAAAGATCCAGGAGTTTCTGCTCAAATAACTTCATCTGAATCAAGTTTGTCAAGTTGTAAACTCTCAGATTGTGAACATATCAGTAATTTTCAGTCTGTTTTCATGGACGTCCTTTCAGTGGTGATGTCAGGGA
The DNA here is from genome assembly GCA_029532605.1 of Oreochromis grahami. Classification (NCBI taxonomy): domain Eukaryota; kingdom Metazoa; phylum Chordata; class Actinopteri; order Cichliformes; family Cichlidae; genus Oreochromis; species Oreochromis grahami. Next base: position 11,848 of record JAQSNX010007370.1, on the reverse strand, counting down.
TGATTTTGAAGAAGCTCATTAAACTGAACCATCAGCAGATCACTGCTCCAAAACCAGAACATGATCCGAGGTCTCTCCACCACCAGAACACCAGCTTTACTAACGTGGTAGATCAGTGTAGTACAGATCAATAACTGATGAGTCATTTGATCAAAATCACTGAGTGCTTCACATCTGACCCTCTGATGTTTCTGTGGACATTTTGCATATTTAATGAATGTCTGACAGTTTTACATTCATTCTATGAATACAGTGGAAATGTTGTGTTATTGTCTCCATGTTTTTTCCAGCATCATAAATTCTTAAGTTCAGAAAATTAGATTCTTTTTTCACAGCTGAAAAACAACAACATTTATTCTCTATTGAAATCTGCATCGTCCACTCCAAAGGTCACAATCTGAAGGTAACATCTGGTTTTGTTCCCTGTGATTAACTCTGAGCATCAGTATGGTGGGATTTATCCACTACATCCACACCACTGTGGTTCAGTGTTGTCCTGATGGAGTAACAGCAGCCAGTATGATCCAGGCTTTAGCTGCTGGGTCTCTGTGTGACCTCTCAGACTGTTTAACAGATCAGACACAAAGAGAAATCAGAGCAGCTCTTTAAAGACAAACATGAACCCACTCAGGTCACACTTTCCCCACAGATATGAGCATCACTGTCCTCAAACAGCAAATGACCAAGTCTAACATTTGGATCTTTTCTCTTTCATTGTTTTCTTTTTAATGAATCTTTGTAACAATCTGAGGATGTTTCAGGTCAGATTTATCCAGGAAACACAAACATGTAAAGGAGTCATCACAGCTCTCTGACCTCGTTGGTCCAGGTTCACCACTGAAGTGTGGAGGTTCATCTTTGGACCGGTCACTCCTCACAGACGGACAGCTGGACCCTGCAGACTGTGACCTCTGACCTCTGCAGACACAAACATGATTGAAGCAGCTGTGATCACACAGACTGCAGATGATGCAGCTGTTTCCTGTCAGTAACATCCTCTTAGATTAGAGTTCAGCTTTTTACAGGAAAACTGGACAAAACTGATTTTTGTTACAAATTCATTTTCATTTCCTCTCAGCTCACAAACACAGTCAGAAAATCAACCAGAATCAACACTGATTATAATGTCAGTGCAGAATTATTTCTGTTACTCAGGGAGTTCAGCTCTCTGACCTCATTGGTCCAGGTTCAGCACTGAAGTTTGGAGGTTTATCTTTGGACTGGTCACTCCTCACAGACGGACAGCTGGACCCTGCAGACTCTGCTCTGTCCTCCTCTTCCTCCATCATCATCTTCTTGTGGACTTCAGTCAGCCTGAGAGGTAAACCACAAACACTCAGTGAGTTCACATTAACAGGAGTAACTGAGTTACAGTCACTCACCTCTGACCTGTCATGTAACCTAGAAACCAGGTCACATGATCCACATCAGGTAAAATAGTGTCACTGTTTTTTGAGGTTCTTTATAGAAGAATTTGTCAAACTAAAGTGTTTTTTTAAACAAGCATTTTGTAGGTTTCTGTGGTTTATCTTCTGTTATTTCTGATAAATTGTGTGAATATTTTTTATTAACAAACATCTTAACAAACGTATTATTTGCTTTATTAACATCCTTTTTTTTAAAGATGTCGAGTCCTCTTCCATTGTTATAACCTGTTCATATCTTGATCCAGGAGAATTTCTTTGTAACTGGCATCATAAACGATAAATGCTGTCAGGTGGTCAGTGATGTCATTCATTGATCAAAATCTGCTGAGAGTGTTTGCAAAGTGATCAGGGGAGGAGGACAAAAACTCCACGATGGAGCTGCCATGATGCCAGTAAGAATGTTTACGTTTACATTGTTTAACTACAGAGTGTCCATGCATTTAATTATGTCAGTAAATGATTTATATGCTGCATCCAACACAAAGCTCAACTTTTACCTGTGAGCACTGATTCCACTGACAGTGGCTCATCATTTTCATCATTTTCTTCATTTTCATCATTTTCATCATTTTCATCATTTTCTTCATTTTCATCATGCGTTTACTGTCCAGTCTATAAAGAGAAATTGGATCTTAATTTGTTTTGTGATCTGGGAACTTTATAAAGTCCAGTCTATAACGTTCATGTCCAACAGGAAGTTTAATGTTGTTTTGTACATGCTGGTGTTGCATGTTGACTGTTTCAAAAAGTCAAAAGTTTTTGTCTTTGATCACTGAAAACTTTGAGTTCACATATCTCTATGTTCTTTGTTATAATTGGTCAGTGTGACATCGATGCTCAGAGTCCCTCCTCTGCAACTCTCTGAATGACAATCCTGACGTCTTGCTGCAGGAGTTCATGTGTTTTATGAGTAGATTGGGGCTTTGCAACATTTAACAATGCATTGAGTTAACCATGTGATCCTCCTTGGACTGGTTAGGCCCAGCAGTCCTGATAATGATTTGGCAAAGTGATTCCAGTACTGGGATTCATGTGTTTCTCTTAATTTAACACTACACTCACAACCCCTGTTATGAAAGTGAAAAAACATCCATATTGACACCTCTGCCACAAACTGGAAAATGCCACCATTTCCCACATCAGTTCTGATCAAATCTGTAATTCTAGTGAAAGAAGGAAAATTCCACCATCTTCCCACATTGTGCTGATCCTTGTCTGACCAGAACAGGACTGGAGTACAAGTTCAGCTTCATCATAAACATCATCCCAGGAACATAAAAACAACTTCCAGAAAAATGAGGAGAAATAAATCTTTGCATCAGCTTTTGTTTGAAAAACAAATTATGCCAACTGAGTCAGACTCATTCTGTAATCAGTGCTAGGTGTTGTAGAGAACACACATAGTCTGTCAGTGTTGTGTGAGTTTATCTCTAACCTGTTAGGCCCTCAGGAGGTTTCTGAGCTTTCTCTCTGCAATTACAAACTCTGTGTATACTATTGTGGTATCAAAATAAAGCCAACACTGGTAAGATTTTACCAGAGGTGTAAATATTGCTGCAGATGTTACTAAGTCAAAATTACTGAAACTGGAACACAGAAAAAGTAAGTAGATTTTATCCCCGCCTAATTTATTTATTTATTTATTTATTTTTAGCAAATATGTCTTTTAAAAATATGACCTATTTTACATTTTATTCCAGAAATTCAGCAACCAACATATAAACATTATCTGTGCACAGATTTATTTTTCTAAAGTGAAACTGTGAAAAATTACAGCACTGTTAATACATAAATATCCAGGTGTTGTACAAAAAGTCCAATTTTGGCACACATTGGACACCATATATGTGTTGGACTTTTTTTAAGGTAATAAAGAGCACAAATTATCTAATCTCATTAACAGGCCTAAAAATGCTTGTTTTTGAATATTTTTGAAGAATTAACCACACACTCACAGGCAACGGGCCCTGTCTCCTGTGCGCATGGAGTCTTTACCCCTCTGAGGAGCTGTAACCAGAGGTGGGTAGTAATGAGCTACATTTACTCCATTACATTTACTTGAGTAAGTTTTTGAAAAAAAATGTACTTTTAAAGTACCTTTTTTGCACGATACTTTTTACTTTTACTTGAGTACATTTCTTAAGAAGAAACGCTACTTTTACTCCGCTACATATGCAAAATAGACTCGTTACTTTTTTTTAATAATTAATTTCACACATTGGATAATACTACTAATATAAATTATGGATCATGCCGCCACTGGAGCTATCGGTAACTCTTTCACCAATCAGACGTAGCCATGCGGTCACATGACCAGATATAAAATGGCAGGCCGAGTAGCCCAAGCCTTTCAGCTTCCAAAGACAGACAGAAGAAATACATCAAAAAATGGCAACAGTCTCCCTTAACACTGAACAGGACAAACACCCTTGGCCGCATATGTAAAGCATGTTTCGCTTTAAAGGAGTACAAAAGGACAGCTATAATGTGATGTCTTCTGTGTGAGCCAAAGCAAACCGACGTTTCAGTGTACAAAAACTCAACATCTAACCTGAGGAAACATGTTGCAGTAAGTTTGCTTTAAATTTCTTTTTTAGCTGTGGTTAAGTGGATGTCAGTCTTACAGCTGCTCTGTCGAGCTTGATTCCTTGAGAGTCGGTGCACTACAACTTTTTGATGTGTCCATAGTCCAACACACATGAATTAAATGGCTGAATTTTGCCACCTCAGCATGCAGTCAAGTACCATAGAGTCTTGCTAATGTCCTAATAAGCAATAATACGGCGTGTCGCGGTGAGGACATGTTTAATAGTTTCACGACACTGGCCCTTGACTGGAGCCTGGAGACTGGAGCTTGACACCCGTGGGTTATAGAATCACAGTCTTAGGTCTTGCCCATATTAAAAATGAGATGATTTAAAAAAAAACCCACACATATCCAGAATCACTCCCTTTCTCCTAGAAACCACATTAGTAATTAAGCCGTTTTAATATTTTTCTTTTCTCCATAAGTGACTTATTGTCCTGACTCTTGCTTCAGAGAAGTACAGTAATAAGGTGTAGAAGTTTATGAGGAAAAGCTAAAGGTTTTTTTTTGTTTTTGTTTTTGTTTTGTTTTTGAAGGAGAATCTATTGACTAGCACTGCTAAGCCTTGCATACGTTCTTGTTTTGAACTTAATCTGGAATTTCTTTTTTAAGTGGAAACCCATGTAATGTAGGCACCACTTTGTTTCTCTTTCCTTCCTGTAGTCTTCCGGTCAAATCTATCCGATTCACAACTTAAAGCACTCATAAATATTGTGTTTTACATCTGATTGCATAATGATATCCTCTGCACTATGCACTTGAACATATAAAAGTAATGATCGCCTCTTTCATTGAATTTTGAGTGTTTTAATCAGCATTGTTACACCTGTGGTGTTCCCGGACAAAAGTAACTGCCATAGGAAATGAACTGGAACCCACTCACTGAACGGCCCACTTAACTGAATTTTGTGGTGAAAAATGTTTTTTGTGCTACTTTATCCCTCCGGTCGTGTTCCCAGTGTTCCCAGTCAAAATTGACTGGTCTGTTTTAACAGCTCTTAAATTACCATAACAAACAGTTTTCACCACCAAATTCAGTTGTGTGGGTGCGTCAATGGGTCGTTCAGAGGGCCTTTCATTTGGTCATTCAGTGGGTTGTTCAGGGGGCCTTTCATTTGGTCATTCAGTGGGTTGTTCAGGGGGCCTTTCATTTGGTTATTCAGTGGGTTGTTCAGGGGGCCTTTCATTTGGTTATTCAGTGGGTCGTTCAGGGGGCCTTTCATTTGGTCATTCAGTGGGTTGTTCAGGGGGCCTTTCATTTGGTTATTCAGTGGGTCGTTCACGGGGCCTTTCATTTGGTCATTCAGTGGGTTGTTCAGGGGGCCTTTCATTTGGTTATTCAGTGGGTTGTTCAGGGGGCCTTTCATTTGGTTATTCAGTGGGTCGTTCAGGGGGCCTTTCATTTGGTCATTCAGTGGGTTGTTCAGGGGGCCTTTCATTTGGTTATTCAGTGGGTTGTTCAGGGGGCCTTTCATTTGGTTATTCAGTGGGTCGTTCAGGGGGCCTTTCATTTGGTCATTCAGGGGGCCTTTCATTTGGTTGTTCAGTCAATGGGTGGGGGGGTTGAACATGACAGGAGGGTTAAAAATATGGGATCATCTTTTTTTTCTCTTTTTTTCTAAGAACTGTATAGAAATTGCTTAGTCACATGTCATTTCATGGTCTATTTTTTTCTGCCAACAGAGGGTTCACTCCAACAAATTGAGGATGTATACGGAATTAATGGACAGCCACAGAAAACGAAAGTCATCCTCTTCTACCGAGCCACCTATGAAGAACACAAAACTTACAGACTCTTTCACTGGCTCTAGGCGAATAACACAAGCAATATTTGATAAGCTTCTGCTTATGGTTGTATGTGAGGCCAACCAACCATTTTCTATAGTTGAGACATCGTCCTTCAAGACTATGATGGAAACCTTGCAACCTCAGTGTACAGTAATGACAAGGAAAACATTGTGCTCAAAAATACAAGACGCTGTGAAGAACATGAAAAGCATAATCATCAAAAAACTGAGCAATGTGAACTATGTTGCTACGACAACAGACTGCTGGTCTGCCAGACAGCATAGCTACTTAGGAGTGACTTGTCACTGGATAGATGGCATCTCTTTAGAAAGGCATTCTGCTGCACTGGCTTGTAGACCTCTTAAAAGTTCACACACGTTTGATGTTCTTGCTGCTGCATTAGAGGAAATCCATTCAGAGTATCACATCAGAGAAAAAGTGACCTGCACAACAACAGACAGTGGTTCAAACTTCTTGAAGGCCTTTCGATTATATGGTGAGGACAAAGAGGAAGAAACAACCAATTGGCAGGAGGATAGTGGGTCTATCCTTGATGATGCAGAAGACAGTGAGTTAGAGGTGGAGTATCAAGATGTGTTTGCCGTTTTGGATGACAACACAGGTCTGGAGTACCAGCTTCCAAAGCACCAAAAGTGTGCATGTCATCTACTCAATCTTATATCAACAGTTGATGCCACTGCTGCAGAAGCTAACAATGATACATACAAGAGACTGTCTCGGTCTGCTTTTGCAAAATGTCATGCTCTGTGGAATAAAACCAGCAGGTCAATCATGGATTATGAAACAGTGGAACGTGAGTGCAAGTTGCAGTTTCTTCGACCCAATCAAACTTGTTGGAGCTCCATGTTCCTTGCTGTGGAAAGACTTGTGCGCATTCATAAAGAGCAAGGAGAGAAAGCAATCCGCAATGTTTGCACGGCATTAAAGATAAAGATGTAAGTTGATGGAACTTGTTTTTAAATATTAAATTGTGACTAATGTGTGAATCCACCCCTTTTTTTAAGTGACTTTGACTGACACTGAAAAATGTAAATATTATCAATTACTTATAAGGAGCTTGGAAAGAAAAGCGTCTGGACTTCTTTAAGCTGCTTGAAGACGTTTCACCTCTCATCCGAGAAGCTTTATGCACATTGTCTTAGGTGGTGTCACAAACTGTGAAGTGTACTTAGACGACATTGTAGCTTATTCAGAGACTTGGTCCGAACACCTTGGAACACTCACTGAGATTTTTGAAAGATTAAAAGAGGCATCCCTTACCCTAAATCTTGCCAAATGTGACTTTGGTAAGGCCACTGTGACTTATCTAGGGAAGCAGGTGGGTCAGGGACAGGTGCGCCCCCTTCTGGCCAAAATCCAGGCTATCCTAGATTTCCCTGTGCCTCGCACTAGACGTGAACTTCGTCGGTTCCTTGGGATGGCTGGCTATTATCGTGGCTTCTGTAAGAATTTTGCAGATGTAGTTGCGCCTCTCACCAGTCTCACAAGTGTGTCAAAACCATTCGTATGGTCACCCACATGCCAGAATGCTTTTGAGTCTGCCAAAGCTCTCCTCTGTAGCACTCCAGTACTTGCCGCTCCTGATTTCACACTTCCTTTTAAACTCGAGGTGGATGCCAGCGCCAACGGTGCAGGCGCAGTGTTGTTGTAGGAGGACAAGCAGGGTGTCGATCACCCACTTGGTTATTTTTCAAAGAAGTTCAACGTTCACCAGCAAAAATATAGTACTATCGAGAAAGAAGCTCTTTCTCTGTTGCTTGCTCTACAGCATTTTGAAGTCTATGTCGGCTCTAGTTCATCACCTGTCATTGTTTACACTGATCACAACCCCCTCGTGTTTTTGACTAGGATACAAAATTCTAACCAGAGGCTCATGAGATGGTCCCTCTTAGTGCAGGACTTTAATTTGGAGATCCATCACAAAAAAAGGAACCGAAAATGTAATGGCAGATGCTCTGTCGCGTGGTTTTCTGAACTCCTAAGTGCCAAACATCTATAGGGGAGATGTTTGGTCTTGGGAAGGGGGGTGTTATGGCCCTGGCCATAATCTGTTTTGGTGGCTGTGTTTCGTTGTCTGTGTCTTTAAATCTTTTCAGGCCCTGATTTGATGAGCTGACGGCTGCTGATTGGTCCGCGGATCATGTGGCCACATTCAAAATCCATCACCAGCAGTTGTCCCGGGGCAGCCACTGACAGCAGCAGCAGACCTGACCCTGGCCTCCAAAACCCATGACAGTTGTGCCTGTGACTTTTTGCGGTTTTCTCAGTTTTGTATATAGTGTGTACATTAGTTTTCACTGTAAATAGCACTTTGTAAATAGCACTGGAATAGAAGGGGTGAGCTGCCTATTGTTTTTCCTTGCACTGTTTTCTCCTGTTTATCATGGTCAGGGAGTTAGGTGTAGCGCTTGTCTTTTGTTTGGTTTTTGGTTTCACATAGGGTTTAGACAGCACCTCCTCTTGACTTAGCTTTTTTGTTTGTTATTTTGGCCTTTGTTCACCCCTGAGCTTCTTTATTCCAGTGTAGCAAAAATAAACCACCATTCACTAAGAAATTGGTTTTCTCTGTGTATGGTTTTGGGGACCAGGGCGGGGCCATCTTTTCAAACTTATGTTGCGTTCCTGTACCCCTAGACTGGGGCGTAACAGCTTCAGTGATTAAGAGACAAACTGGTAACTCCACGACAACTACCTCAGAAATAAACCTCTTCTCTGTTTTTCTGTGTGATACGATGAATTTTAAAAATGCAACATCTGGAACATGGAGACAAATGTAAACAAATCTAAACCAGTGAACATGAAAATCAGGTAACCACCAATACCAAGCTGATATGCTTACAGAGTTCATATTCCATCTGCTCTGCTAGCTAAGCTAACTCATGTTAAAGGTCAAAGTAAATTAAATGAGGTGATGCTGCTGAGAGTGACGTCACAGACTAGCGGCATTTAGTTATTCAGCATATATTTAATCCTTATTATCTGCTCCTCTGTTTACCTCTGAAAACAAGAACATTTAGCCAACAGTTTATTAGCTTTGGTGAAATTATCAACAGGCATCAGCACGGTCACCTATACTGTCCTTTAGTGCTGGAGCAGCAGGAACACCATTTAATCTGAAATCTCTTTTTCTCTCTGAAACACAGTGACAGCAGACTGAGTCAAAGAAACCTTATTTAAACACCAAATATTTACCTGCTTTACTTCCTGATCCAGGATTCAAAGATGATCAGCAGAGTTATTCCATTACTGTGAACTATGAAGCAGCAGATTTGTGCTGGAGACGATCATCTGACACTGAGATCAGGAAAGTGAAGTGAAACTTTGAGCTGGAAGGGAGGCGTTTGTGGGGAAACTGGGATGAAAAAAAAGCAGAAATGGAGTCTGGACTTTAGAAACATGTAGAAATGTTTGTTGGAGGTTTTCTATCCTGTTACTTAGCACAGTATTAAATGATGTTTCTATTGTAGTGACACTTTAAACTGGTCCCACTGCAGATCACAGAAACACTCAGTGTGTTAGTGGAAGTTGTTTTAAACTGAGCTGTGTCCTTAATTCAAACTGAAGTGAACAGTTTGCTGCAGAGCAGGAAGCCTCTTCATGACAAACTCATGTTACACTTTATCAGTTCCATGTTTCTTCTTCTACTGGTTTTAACTGGAAACTTTGACTTCCTGTCTAACTACAGTCAATAACTGCTCTTCTTTAATGATTTGTTTGGAGCTGATTTTACACATCCATTTAGAAATAATCAGTTCAAACGTGTTTCCATCAAATTCATTGTTATTCCATAAATATAAATGTTCCACTGATTCTATACATGCTCTGTCTGTTGAAAATAAGATGATGAACAAATTGCAGCTGATTGTTTCCACACAGCAGACTGGATTTATTTCAGCTCACAGCTTCAACATTACAACCATTTTAAATTCAAACACTTTCATCAGCCTGAATATCAAACCTCATCACTTACACACTGAGTCACAGTCAGCTGACTGCTCCTGTAGATGGAGTAAAAATGCAGCTACAGCAGTGTAGCAAAAAAGTGAACATTAGTTAGTTTTTTTCACACAGATAATAAGAGCATGAGAATACAGTCAAACTGAGCCAAATAGCCTCTTCCTGTTCCAACATGACTGTGCACCAGTGAAGAAAGTCCATAGAGACAAGTATGAAAGAGTTTGGTGCGGAAGAACAACTCTGGGACGAATTAAAGTGGAGACTGTGAGCCAGTCCTCCTCATCCAATGTCAGTGTTTGATCTCACAATTGCTTTTCTGGAAGAGTGTTTAAAAAATTTCTGTAAACATTCCAAATCGAGTTGAAATCCTTTCTAGAGGAGTTGAAGCTGTTACAGCTGCAAAGTTTGGGCAGACATCACATTGAGTCCTTTGGATTAAGAACAGTATGACACTCAAGTTCACTGGTGTGTGTCATAAAAAATAAGACCTTTTTATATGGGCTCAAAATGTGGTCATAAATATTTTGTACTTGTATATCAGTTTTGTACTTGTAAATCAGGATTTGTATGTGTAAAAAGAATTTGTGTGTGCGTAAAAAAGATTTGTATGTGGACTTGGTGAGTCCACATACAAAGTGAGTCCCTGCAAGTTACAAGTACGAATTTTGACCCTATTTTTCTTCCTTTAAGCTGATTGGTCAATGTCATGTCAATCACAAATTAAACAATCCAATCAGAGAACAGATTTTTTTTGGTTGTCGGGGCAGAGGGGGGGTGGGTCCTTCAGGTCCTGGAAGGGTAACACATTTTGAAGATGAAGTACGGCGGTGGCGCTTCTGCGGCGCAGGTAAGCTTTAATTTATGGTTTACTGGAACAAGCTAATTGTCCAGACATATATTTTTGAATATCATGTCCGGTTACTACACTGTAATTTTTCACGGTGCCAAAAGCTAGCTTAAAAAGGGCTCTCAACATTAGCCCTAGTGTTGCATGTGTTCAAATAGTCTCCTGTGTGGCACGGTCTGTCTGCTTAAACATCAGCATCGTGGAGAATTATAATCCCGATAAGATGTCGTTTTGGTAATAATTGGAACTGAAATGCTCTGACCTGACCTTAGCACTGGTCCCAGGTCACCCCCAAGTTTGTGTTAGAGTAATACTACAGTAATTACAGTATACAACAACTTTCAGCAGCTACTGAAAGTTAGGGGACCTAGCTTCAGTGAGCGTTTTGGGATTTATGACAGCTTATAGGCAGTGACATTAAGAAGTACTCTGTTATACAGTACCAGATTGACCAAGACCTTCTGTAGTAACTGTAGTGCAGTCTCTGTCTGGTGTCAGTAAGCTAATGTCTGTTGATATTTGCTTTGCTGGATGTGTCGTGTTCAAAAATTTAAGAAGGAATTCAGGAGAAAAAGATTTAAAAAGATTGAATTTGCTTCAGCAGTTGAAATTACAAGTTTATAGTGCCAGCCTTTTGTGTGAACCAGCTTCCCAAAAAGGATCATGCTGAAACGGGCTTTACAGCTTATATACTGTGACAATAAAAACAGATGCTGATTCTAAGGCCCAGTTCAGGGCATCTCCCTAACCCAGAGACTAATCTAACCATTATCGTGTGTTTGTAAGCATGCTGTGGACATCTTAAAAAAATAATGAAACAGCCTTATTTAATAATTTTGTAAACTTGTAAATATATGTTCAACCCTAACAGATGTCAAATGTGTTTAGGGACTTTTAAAGTCTTTCTTCATCGGGTTATGTGTTTTGAAGTGTGCTATACTAAATTTGTGGGTCATCTGTGTCATCATGGGAAGGTCCACGGGGTACTTCAGAGAGAACCCTTCTTAAATAGGAGAGTGTGTGATACATCCATAGAGAAACGTGTAAATCTTTGAAAATCGTCTGATTGTTTTACTTAACAGGTGACTGTAAATAAAGTGGACCTTGGTCTATCTCCTCCTGAACAGAGAACCTGGGATGTCCCTGTGACTCTTTGGTGGGTTCATTTTTTTTCATTATTAAAGTAATGTTGTTTGAATTTTTTTGAATACAGCAAGGTGG
>JAQSNX010007369.1:0-23418 GCA_029532605.1 Oreochromis grahami | reverse complement strand
AGATAGTGACTCTAAAAATGACTGACCAAGAGCAGTCACAGGTATCACAGCTGGTTTATTTAATGTTTTCTTTGGTGTGTAGGGAGACGTTGACATGTGAAGTTTAAAGCATTCTTTATTTTGCAGTGGATTGTTAATGGACTAGACTGATTCTTATATAGCGCTTTTCTACTCTCCCAGAGTACTCAAAGCTCTCTATACAACATGCCACATTCACCCAATCACACAGGCACTTTCTTCTAAACCGAGCGCTTACGAACTACATTCACATACAATTATACTCCAATGAATGCATTAGTATCTTGCCCAAGGATACTTGACACAAAGACTGGAGGAGGAGCCAGGGATCGAACCACTAACCTTCCGATCAGTAGGTGACCTACCTACCTCCTGAGCTACAGCCACCCCCAGTGGATGACTTTTCAGCTGGTGGAATACATTTATGGGACTGCTACCTTTTGTGGCAATAGTTTTATGGCATGTTTTACGGCAAATTACTTTTGTTCGGCATCCTCCTTGATAAATCACAAAACAAAACAATGAACTACATGCACATAGCTTAATATTCCCATGGCAATTTATAGTTTATGGTTACGATAAAGCCATTTTAATCAAACCAAAACTCGCAATACATAAAGTATATTTAATACATTGCCCACCCCTAGTTCTGCACAAACTTTCCTTTTTAATAAAGCATTCAGTAGAGCATTAGATCTTGAACAGTTTTCTTGGTTATGCCCCTGGTTCATAGTCTGTGCTATGTCCTGTTTAATTTTTGTTTAATCAGGACACTCTTCTGTCTTTCCTTCTCTAATCTGGCCTAAGAAAAGAGCTTTCCTTCCCTGAGCCTGGTCAGGCCAGAGGTTTTTACACATTAAAAGGTAGTTTTTATTTTGCTCCATACCGCAAGTGCTTGCTCATAGGGGATCACTGAGTTTTAATTTACAATCCTTTAGTTTACTTACCATAAACTATTACAAAAGATGACTACTGGACTTAGTCATTTTCAGCCATATAACAAAGCTGCAGATGGACAAGAAACAATACCACACTATAACTGTGTATAAGCCTGGCAACAAAATAGCAAAAGTTGGAAAGCTAAACCTTACCACAAAAAAGTCTTACCGCGGCTGAGTCCATCAGGGCCTCTGAGTATCCGGCAGTCCTCCATCTGTCCATATGGCGAAAACATCAGTCGGATATCATTCTCGTTACACTTCTTGGAGATCATTCCAATAAACAGTTTTCTGTCCTCCACTGCTGTATTAAACAAAGGACAACATTAAATTTATGTGTATTATATCAAGAAATAGGGTGCTCTGCAACATTAAACATACATACAAGTATGTTTATTAACAGGTACTTATGCAAAATCCTTACCATTGTTTTTCTCACTGTCAGCTGGCTTCATTTGGATTGGATGGTGCATCTAAGCAAGACAGCAAAGATATATATTATTTCCTAAAATACACAACATGTAGAGATACAGGAACAAATACGTTGGTTTCATGTGCCAAGCTGTGAAAAATTTATATTGTGTGCTTGTTAGAGATGTTTGGATCCCCTTTGACTACAGATATTCTCAGTATCCTCGCTTTGCTAAGCCAGCACTGCATTATCTTGCTCTTTTTAAGTATATCTGTACCAAGTTTTCTCTACAGTAGGGGGCACTGTCGCTACACTACTTCTTACAGAAGAACAGAAAATAGAATAAATAGACCAGGATTGTTTTAAAATAAGGAAGTGCATGTTTATGCTGCATTTTTATGTTAAAAGAGCTGTCCTCTACTTTTTAAAGTTTTCATTAATTTAAAAAAACAAAAAACTGAGTAACACTTTTACTTTTGATCAAGCATTGACATACAGTTAAGCCCATAATTATTCATACCCCTGCCGAATTTTGACTTAAAGTTACTTTTGTTCAACAAGCAAGTTCGTTTTTGAGCAGAAATGACACAGGTGTCTCCCCAAAGATAATAAGGTGATGTACAAGAGGCATCATTGTGGAAAAAAATATTTCTCAGGTTTTATTTATATTTTAGCAAAAAGTATTATGTCCAGAATTATTCATACCCTTCTCAATAATCAATAGAAAAGCCTTTATTGGCTATTACAGCAATCAAACGCTTCCTATAATTGCAGACCAGCTTTTTGCATGTCTCCACAGGCATTTTTGCCCATTCATCTTTAGCAATGAGCTCAAAATCTTTCAGGTTGGAGGGTCTTCTTGCCATCACCCTGATCTTTAGCTCCCTCCAATGGCTAAAAAAACACCCCCAAAGCATTAGGTTCCCACCACCATGTTTGACAGTGGGGATGGTGTTCTTTGGGTTGAAGGCTTCTCCATTTTTATGCCAAATGAAGGCAACATCATTGTGACCAAATAATTCAATTTTTGTTTCATCTGACCATAACACTGAAGACCAGAAACCTTCTTCTTTGTCCAGATGAGCATTTGCAAAGGCCAAATGAGCTTTGGCAAGTGCCTGGAGAAGTGGCGTTTTCCTTGGTCTGCATCCGTGGAACCCAACAGTGTCCGTTGGACTGTCTGCCTTGAGACATTGCCACCAGCAGAGCCCAGATTCACCAGAATGGCCTTGGTGGTGATCCTTGGATTCTTTTTCACCTCTCTCACTATTCTCCTGGCCAGCACAGGTTTCACTTTTGGCTTCCGACAACGTCCTCTGAGATTTTCCACAGTGCAGAACATCTTGTATTTTTTAATAATACTTTGCACTGTAGCCACTGGAACTTGAAAACATTTGGATATGGCCTTGTAGCCCATTCCTCACTTGTGAGCAGCCACAATGCACAGCTGCAGGTCCTCACTGAGTTCCTTTGTCTTAGCCATGACTGTCCACAAACCACCTGCAGAGAGCTGCTGTTTTTCACCTGTTGAGTTGATCAAAACAGCTATTTCCAATTAATCAGGGTAATTAGGATGCTTTAGAACAGCTTTGACTATTTGGAATGGTATGGAACTTTGGATTTTCCCAGAGACTGTGACAGTTTGTAAAGGGTATGAATAATTCTGGACATGATACTTTTTGCTAAAATGTAAATAAAAGCTGAGAAATATTTTTTTCCACAATGATGCGTCTTGTACATCATCTTATTATCTTCTGTGAGACGCCTGTGTCATTTCCAGTCAAAAAATAACTTGCTAGTTGAGTAAAAGTAACTTTAAGTCAAAATTTGCCAGGGGTATGAATAATTGTGGGCTTAACTGTATTTCATTGATTATTTTTGAAATACTGCATTTTAAGTGGAAAGTCTTTCTGCAACATCACATGAAGGGGGGATTGTACACCTCAGAAGGTCAATGGCAGGGTGCAGTTGGTCCATTAGTGGAACCTCTGTTAGAGGAGGGACAATGCAGTTTTCGTCTTGGTCGCGGAACACTGGACTAGCTCTTTATCCTGTAAGATATTTGAGGGTGAGGGTGGGAGTTTGCCCAACCACTCTACATATGCTTTGTGGACTTTGAGGAGGCATTTGACCACATCCCTCAGAATGTCACGTGACGTGTGCTTTAGGAATATGGACTAGCTCTTATGGTTCCTGTGGAACGGTTCCAAGAGCTTGATCCGTATTGCCTCATTTTCAGTGGGTGTTGGACTCCACCATGGCTGTCCTTTGTCACAGACTGTTGTTCATCATTTTTATGGACAGAATTTATAGATTATGTGGTCGTATTAGGTTCAACAGGTGGTGGCCCTCCAACAAGCACTGGAGCGGTTCCCAGTTGAGTGTGAAGTGGCGGGAATAAGAATCCGCACTTCAAAATCAAAGGCCATGGTCCTCAGCAGCAAAAGAGTGAAGTCCGAGTCAGGGATGAGTTGCTGCCCCAAGTGGAGGAGTTTAGGCATCTCTGGGTTGTCTTTACAAGTGAGAGGAGAGTGAGAGATTGAGAAATGGACCTGGGGAAGCATCTGCATTTATACAGACGCTGTACCAGTCTGTCGTGGTAAAGAGGGAGCCGAGTGTAAAAGGGAAGCTCTCGATTTACCAGTCAGTCTATTTCCCCACCCTCATCTACTGTCACGAGCTTTGGGTAGAGCCCAAAAGAGGGAGATGCAATTTCCGCTGTTGTGCAAATACAACAGCGGAAATTAGTTCAGTCATTCGAGAGGGGCTCAGAGTAAAACCACTATTCCTCTAGATCACAAAAAGTCAGTTAAGGTTGTTGGGGCATCTGATTAGGATACCCCCTGAGCATCTCCTGGGTGAGGTGTATGAGGGCATGTCCCACTGGGAGGAGGCCCCGTAGCAGACCGACCCAAACCCTAACCCTATTTTAATATCAAGAAAACTAGTTAAGATTTGACAGTGAATAGCTATTCATGTACTTAGCTCTTTTAAACCCTCCTTTTATTCTTTCTCAGCCATTTGTTAGTGAATTTGTAGAAGTTTAATATTTTCATAGTTCATTGAAAAAAAGTATGATTATAAGGATCGGGATTAAAAACTGAACAAATCCTGACAAACGGGGAGACAGTTTTTTTCCTCGACTGATATTTTTTTTCTCTTCCTTAGTATATTTGCAATTTAATTCCTCTTATCTGCAGTTTTACTTTTATATTTTTATATAACATAACACCAGCTGTCATGCAAAGAATCTGGAGGGTAAATGCCCAGTGCAGCTCTGTGGACAACTGCTGAAACAAAAATAGAGACGTAACAAAAATCAATAGCCTTTGATGTCTCAAAATGAGTGATTTAATTTCCTTTCAGACAGACAAAATATGCTTAATCCCTATCCACTTTTCTGATGGACAACCAAAAATTGACACAAAAATTAAGTTCAAGGTTTCAATGTGAACCCCACATGTGTTGAAAGGGCAAATCAAAGACTATCACCTACCCCTGGCAGAATCTTCATGTTGTGCAGAGCATTCTGTGCTTCTAAGGCTGATTTGCGGCTATAGTAAGTTACAAAACAGCAACCTGCCAGAGATTGAAAAAAGAAATCTTACTCAGCTGATTCACATCATACAAAGATCATGTTTTTTTCCTTTTTTGCTAATCAAAAACAAAGGACATTAACATAGCAAACCAAAAATAAAATTAATATATAGGGTAATGTTGCCACCTCTAGAAAATGCACAGAATGTCACATAACAGAAGAAACAAAGGGCAAAATAACGCCTTGTATTACAATATGCATTAAAAATAACATAAATGACGGTGATGTAAAAAAAAATTTAAACTCCTGTTCCTCACAAAGTACAAGGGAAAGAACTACTGTTAACACTTGATAAACATGCATAGGCAAGGCGTTCATAAAATTCAGCTCAAAAAAAGATAACCCTATTATGCACGCATGCATTTTGCAAATAAAAATTCTTAACCCAGTAATGTGGTCAGTGAAGAATACATGTAACATAATTTAACCTACATGTTCATAGAGCACTTTATTCTATACATGTTAAGCACTTAATCTACTCAGAGATGGAAGCCAGAGCACCCAAAGGAAACTCACCCAGGCATGGACAGAACATTCAAACTCCACAAAGAAAGGCCCCTGTTGGGTTTCCAACCAGGAATTTGAATGCTGCGAGGAGACAGTGCTAATCACTCCACCACCGTCTTGCCCATCAAACCGTTTAGAGCCACACATGATTTTAAAACAACATGAGTTGTGTTTAATTCACCAACAATTTACATTATTATTATTATTTATTCAAATCAGAACTAAACACAATAATACGTATATGCTGTTGATGAAATTATATTTAATCTATTCAGTTTACAAAATTAAAATGCTGCATGAAAACAGTGAATTCTTTTTAAGAATTGTTGTGGACTGATTTATAGACAAACATGTGGGATAATACCACAGCAGCAGTTGTACTTTTCATGTTTTTATCTAACACATAGTGACCAAACACATTATAGGTTTCATAAAGTACAGAAACTTCTATATGTTAGTAGTTCTCCAAAAGCCACTTGGACTTGTTTCAGTTAAGGAAAGATTACAAGTGTGTTGTAGTCCCCATCACTATAATGGCATACAAAGTCTGATTATTGAAAAACTTTCACGGGAGCTTCACAGAAGTAGTATAGTAATATAAGAAACTGGAAAACATCTCAGAACCAAACAGTACACCAGGGTGTCCAAACCGTTGGCAAAAATGGCCAGATATGGGGAGGAGAGGTGGGGGCTGACCATTCAGCCTGACATTCTACGAACCATTAACATTAAATGCAAATGAATTATTTAATGACATTTTTATTGCAAATGGCATACTTTTCATTTCTTCACACAGAACGGAAATAAATCTTAACTTTTTTTTTTTTTTTACCAAAATTTGGTTCTTTTGTTTTTCAATTTGTCAATTGAAAAACAAAAGAAAAAAATGATACACTGATCAAAAAAGACTCATTGCATATCCAAAACTATGGTTTTCATCATTCTCCAATAAAAATCAATTCACTGAGATTTTAGAATTCATTCCCCTCAAAAGACTTAACAAATAACTTGTCTGCACTAATGTCAAGGGTGATACTGAGATCTCGATTGCATTAAATAGGCCAGGTCTGGCTCAGAGACAGTGATTTTGATGCACAAGATGTCATGCTGGTGAGAGTCTTGTCCTTATGCGGTTCTTGCTAAAGTTCATAACCAAGAATGTCTTTCACCACTATGGTGAGCCAAACAAGCTTATCGATTTCTTAGAAATGTTCAAATCTGTGTTCAAGGAACCTGCTTTCATAAAGCTGGCGGTAAAAGTTGAAAAGCAGGAGCTGTTGGTGCCAAATGTGACACTCAACGTCACACTGCAGCTTGATGAGCTCCACCTGCAGATGGTCTGGAGCAGAAATGAGATGTCTGCTACGTTTCTCCTCATAGACTCTGTGCACGAGAAAATGCTAACTTCCTGGTTTGAGACCGGATGTAGGGTTGTACATTTCCAGTAGCTTTATTTTGCGGTCAATTGCTACTGCGAAGATATACTCCAAAATCATGTCCAAAACACGAAAAAGGAAAGATCGCGTTAAGTTACAAAGAGCAGAAGGTGGGAACACTCACCACTGTTGTGTCATAAAAAATCTAATGATCAATTTTGACGTTTAAAGAGTTTAGATCGATCGGTTGTTTACATCACTCAACACAAGCAGAACTGCATTACAAAATCAGAAGACACATCGTCCACATTCAGAAGCACATCTCTGAATAGTGACAGTTCTTATGATTTAAACAGGCAAATGTTCAGCATTCAAACTACAGGTGAACAATAGTCAAAGCCAGATCTTTCCCCCGTTATGTCGATGTCAGCTAGTCAAGTACACACCAACACAGCATGTTAACAAACCGTGAAAAAAAGCCACACAAAAAATGAATGATTGCTGGTAAGGGTTTCTATACATTAGTATTTACGAAGGGTATGTTGTGACTTACCTTCAGAATTACAGTGGTCCCTTGCTAAAACGCGGTTCACCTTTCACCTTGCTGTTTCGCAGATTTTTAGTGCAAGTTTGCATGCTTTTTTTTTTTTTTTTTTAAACATCACATTGTGTCCTGTGTCCTGATCGGCTGCAGACCATTGTCCTCCTCCGTGCTGTCTCTCCTGTAGAGTACAGAATCGCTGCATCGATCGCTAGCAGTGTGACTCTGAAGTGCAGTACTGTATGTTTGTACGTTTTTTCCCCAACAAACACAACAATGTCGACGAAACGTTTTGCACCGTCAAAAAATAAAATTGGCTACCTGATTTATCTAACGCTGGTTATTTTTAGAACATAACACCCGCGATAAACAAGGAACTGCTGTTTACAAATACTGAGAAATATAGAATTTGAATCCTTTCTCTGTTTTGCTCTGAGGCGCAGGGGAAAAATATCGACAGGTCTATGAACAGCATCTACATATGTAGATGCTGTTCATAGACTGGCAGATTCCATAAATGCCCAAGACATCTCGAGAAATGTAAATCACCACTTGATTCATCCATTTGGTTGACTTGTTTTGGAAAAGCCAGCAGTAAACAAGGAACGAATATCACACCGGAAACGAAGTGCCCTACAGGAGTTTCCCCAGCGGAAGTAGCATATGCTAAGGTGCACAGAGTCTATCTGCGCACTGATATTGGGCTGTGGAAAACTGGTGATTATTTCATCTTGATGCATGCTCAATCATCCAGGTAAGTAAATCTCCAAAAGTTGATTCTGTTCATCTGGTGATTATTTCCTGTAGCAATGGGAAAATTGGAGTATTGGGCTGCGTTTGTCACTGCGGTCAAGTTAGCTGTCATTTGTGAGCCGCAGTGAGGCCAGCCGCCTCCTATCTGCCATATAAATTTTCTTGCGCTTTTACAGCAGCGCAGATTCTCCTTCATTGCTGATCGCAAACATAAGCTTGCGCAGACATAAAAACAAACATTGCATTGAAAGAACCTGATTGCATCATATTCAAAAATTCATTAAAAATCATCCTTGATAGTTGACGTGAAACTTTCAACAGATTTTTTCCTCTCCTCTGGGCCAAGTTTCATCTCAAAATGCTTTCATACTCCCAAGAAATTAAAGGACAAGTGTGCTCAAATTTAAAAACTTCAAAGGAATGTGATAAAGTCCTGTTAGAAATGTTAGAAAACTATAACATCACATACAAATTTTATTAAAATTCATCTGTTACTATAAACATGAAATTGTCAGTTGACTACTCCTCTGGGTTACCTTCTTTACACTTGTGCCAACTTTCATCACAAAATGCTGCAAGATTCCAGGGAAATTAAAGGACATTTCTACTCAAATTCAACAAGGTTATTTTAATAAACAAAACTTTACAAAAAAATCCATCTTTGATAGCTGACATGAAATTCTCCATAAATTCCACTTCTCACACTACATGTCTGCAATGTTTCAGCTCCAACCACTGCAAATATTTCTCTTTTTCACCTTTATTGGAAAGTGTATTCAAGGCAGACAGGCTTGGAAAACAGCCCTACGTGTCTGTTAGTTTTAAAGGGCTGGATTAACCTCATCAATTTCTTAGTTAGAGTGGGTGCAACCGCCATTGCCCCAGCAGAAACAGAATTGAAGTCTATCCCAGTTTCCTATCATCCGGCCTTGGATCTCTAGGTGTGCCAAGGGGCTAAATTGAAGAAACCAGTCATCTTGACTACATTGGATCCACAGTCTAAAAAAAGCAGCTGCCGAGGAAAATAAATAAATAAATAATCCAGCTATCCTCCATCTTCAACAGGTACAACATCCTGGACAAGCAAGAATTCCCTCCACTTGCAACGGACCTCCTCCCATGCTCTCACTCGTAACACTCAGGCTTGTTCTGCCTGGTCTGCAAATCATCTGAAGGTGAGTAGAGCAGCCCCATCTCATTAATCTTGGGCCACAGGTTCTCCCTCAGATAGGTCTACACACCCTATACATCATCTAGCATCTCCGAAAACTCTCTCTAAACCCTATCTATTCAAGGCGCCATAGTCTTGGACATTTTAGAGAACTTTCTTGGCAGACACAGGCACAAATGATATTCCAAAACAGCAGTGCATGATACTGAAATGCACGCTTCTGCATCTTTTTGACACTGTAAAAGAAGTCTGCCATAGTGTTTTTATCTCTGACCTCACTCATACCTATGGCCATGGAATGGGGCAATTAAGCAAGGTGCCCAACCTCAACACCTGGTTTTCCTCCATCTCTATTGGCTTGATTTTGTTCTTAACAGAAATGTGGATGAAATCTGGAGAGTACAGTCTATTTGGTGATTATGCCCTCCCACTTATGATTGTTTAATTCTTTCCACATAAAGTGGGCAGGGTGGAGGTTTGGCTGTAATGTTTAACAGTTTAAATGCTCACCTATTAAGTTGGATGAACTCTGTAGCTTTCAGGTGCTGCTTTTTAAAGCATAAAACACCTCCAAAATTTTGTTTTCTAAATCGTCAATAGTATTTTTAAGTAATCAAATTATTTTCGCTGGGAATTTTATCATTTATGTTGATGGTCTTACTTATTTCCTTTATCTTATTTCATTATGCCCAGGATAATGAAGTCTTTTGGTTTTAAACAGCATGTTGTTGGACCTACAGATAACATGGACATGTTTGGGGAGGGTTTTGCTGTTGTTTTTTAAAAACACCTGACTTTTAACTGATTTGTTTATTTCTGGCCATTCATGTATTTAATTAGATCATGTTTCTTCTTTTTGTTTTCCAGGTGAACAGACAAATGAGGCCACTGTAGTACATTAACGGCATTTTAGTGAAGAGAAGAGAAAAAAAAAACAATTAAATGTCTGTGAAGGTTCTCAGTCATCCAGGTCATTGTAGTCTAAGGAGCGTCTGGACTTTAAGTTTCTTGAAGACATTTCACCTCTCATCTGAGAAAGAAACCATCTATGTCCACTGTGAACGACCATTTTAGAACAGAGGGGGTGGCTTACGACACCAACTGTCTGGTATCTATAATCCAGGGTTGAGATTCTTCCCAAATGCTCTTGCTCTTACAACGGAAGAAGCTTCTGGGATGAGAAGTGAAATGTCTTCAACAAACTCCAGAAAAGTCCAGACACTTTTCTTTCTACATCCCTTAGAATCTATGGTGAAGAGAAACCCCTTCACAACAATCAACCAAATGAACAACACTCTACAGAAGAAAGTTGTATCGATATCCGAATCAACCATAAAGAGACTGCATGAAAGTAAATACAGAGGGTTCACTGAGAGGTGCAAGCCACTCATAAGCCTCAAAAATTTAAAGACTAGATTGGACTGCTAAAAAACATCTAAAAAGCCAGCACAGCCCTGAAAAACATTCCTTGGACAGATGAAACCAAGATCAACTTCTATGAGAATGATGACAAGAAAACAAGTATGAAGAAGGTGTGGAACAGCTCATGATCCAAAGTATACCACATCATCTGTAAAACACGGCAGAGACTGTGTGATGGCTTGGGCGTGTATGGCTCCAGCGGCACTTGGACACTAGTTTTTATTGATGATGTGACCAGGGCAGAAGCAGCTGAATGAATTCTGAGGTGTTCAGAGACATACTGTCTGTTCGAATCCAGTTAAATGCAAACTAATGTTTGCTAAAGTCAAACTGATTGGCCAGAAGTTTATTAAGGTAAAGAAGTGGAATAGTCTAAGTCAGTCACCTGATCTTAAGCCAAATAAGCATGAATTTCACTAGTTAAACACTAAACTTCAGACAGACGGGATTCCCGGCCACGTCCTCAAGTCATGCGCGGCTCAGCTGGCTGGAGTGTTTACACACATCTTCAACATTTCCCTCTCTCTGTCTGTAGTCCCAGCCTGCTTCAAAATGGCCACCATCGTCCCTGTACCCAAATCCTCCACCATCTCCTCATTGAACGACTGGCGATCTGTAGCCCTGACCCTCATCGTGAGCAAATGCTTCGAGAAGCTGGTCAGGGACTTCATCTGCTCTGCACTACCCGACTCACTGGACCCTCTACAGTTCGCATACCGCCACAACAGGTCCACTGATGATGCCATAGCCCTGACACTCCATGCTGCCCTGTCACACCTGGAGAAGAGACACGTATGTGAGAATGCCGTTTGTAGATTACAGCTCAGCATTCAACACCATCGTTCCCTCGAAGCTGGACAGGAAACTGCAGGATCTAGGACTGAGCAGCTCCCTCTGCAGCTGGATCCTTAACTTCCTGTCTGACAGATGCCAAGTGGTCAGACTGGGCAGCACCACCTCATCCCCCATCACACTGAACACTGGTGCTCCACAGGGGTGTGTACTGAGCCCTCTCCTGTACTCACTCTACACCTACGACTGCACAGCCACTAGAAACTCCAACATCATTGTGAAGTTTGCGGACGACACTACAGTGGTGGGTCTTATCACCAACGGTGATGAGACGGCCTACAGGGAGGAGGTCAGCGCCCTGACCCACTGGTGTCAAGACAACCATCTCACCCTCAACGTCGCAAAGACAAAGGAGTTGATAGTGGACTTCCGGAGGTGCAGGGAAGTACACACCCCCATCACCATCAATGGCGCCGCTGTGGAGAGAGTGAGCAGCTTCTGCTTCCTTGGTGTACATCTGGCTGAGGATCTTACGTGGTCAGTACACATAAACAAAACAGTGAAGAAGGCGCAGCAGCGCCTCTTCTTTCTCAGGAGACTGAAAAGATTCGGCATGAGCCCCCGCATCCTCAGGACCTTCTATCGCTGTGCCATTGAGAGCATCCTCACTGGATGCATCACCACCTGGTATGGCAACAGCACCGCTCACAACCGCAAAGCTCTCCAGAGAGTAGTGCGGTGTGCTGAACGGATAATTGGAGGTGAGCTTCCCTCCCTCCATCTACAGGAAGCGGTGCCTGAGGAAAGCGGGGAGGATCATCAAGGACTCCAGTCACCCCAGCCACAAACTGTTCAGACTACTTCCATCAGGAAGGAGGTTCTGCAGCATCCGGTCCCGTACCAGCAGACTGAGAGACAGCTTTTTCCATCAGGCCATCAGACTGCTGAACACTTCATAGACACCTCACCCTCACTACTGGAACTTCAACATTATGCACTCCATACTGTACATTAATGCCACTGTTTTGCACATACCAACCTCTGTATATTTTATATATCTTATTTTATTGTTTACTTTATTTCATTTGTAAAACATGTATATACACACTATATACACACACACGTAGAAAAACATATTTAGTACACACGTTCAGTAATGTATATACCTTTATATATTCTACATATATTTATTACTTTTTAGATTAGCCATTTTTATATTTTGCTTGTTTTACGTTATTGTATTTTTGGACAACTCTGTTGCTTGTGAAGCTCGCACACAAGAATTTCACTCACATGTACTGTACCAGTGTACTTGCACATGTGACGTGACAATAAAAGTGATTTGATTTGATTTGAGAAAGGCTCACAAACAAACAGCAAATGAAAGCTGCTGCAATAAAGGCCTGGCAGAGCATTAAAGAGGTGGAAACCCGTGATCTAGTGATGTCCAGGAGTTCAAAACTTCAGCCTGTCATTCCCAGCAAAGGGCTTTCAACCAAGTATTAGAAATTAACATTTTATTTTCAGTTATTTAATTTGTTCAATTACTTTTAAGCCCCTGAAATGAAAAGATTGTGGTAAATTGTTCTTTATTTTTTCGCATTTTTATGCAATCTTTTTGTTCAACCCACTAAATTAAGGCTGAAATCAAACTTCTTTTATTGGTGTCACCTACCCCTACAATAACATTTTATCTTCATTTATACCAGCCTCTTTAGATGAGCTTTTAAATACTGTGACTGACATTGACACAACAATCAACCATCAAATTTTGATAGAGAGGCATGGGTTGGTATATCTGGGACAGCTCTGCAATGGTTAAGATAATTTCAGAAAAATCGCAAATTTTCTATTTCCACTGGTGACCAAGGGTCACTGAATTATGGGGTCCCCCATAATTCCAACAAAAAAACCCAAAGCTCATCCTTGAAGGCTGTTGATGCAGCAATTTTCTCCTTATGAATGTAATGCCAGCACCTGTCTGACAGGTGTCATCTGACCTGAAGACTATTAGTTTGAACAGATTGTGTTTGTAATTGTGACAAAGAAGTTACATTTAAGGGTGACATATTAGACTACTACAGATTCAGAATAAATACATCTGTTGCATTATGCCTCTCTCATCTGGGTGTTTGCTGTTTCTTAATGATCTTATGCGAGTATAATGCTGCCGACCTTTGCTCTGTGGTGGATTCTGGCTGCGGTCTCGGAGAACATTAATCTCGTAGACTGCTCCGTAAGGTTCAAACAGTTCACGAAGCTGCTCTTCCGACCAAGACCGGGGAATCTGTCCAACAAACATTTTAATGGCATCAATATCTGGTTGGTCAGGGTGGTCCAGGGACCCATTCATCTTCTTCCCACTAGAAAGACAGACAACCGTGCATTAGATTGGAGCTAGAAACAAACTTAAATGTATGCATTAAACAATAGTGTACATTTACAACATTTATTGATTAGGGTCTAACAGAAAGTGGCTATGATCACATTTTCAGACATTTCCCTAATAACAGCTCTGATTAGCAGCATAAACTACTGATTGTGGTTTTTTTGAATACTCACGAGAGGGACACAAAATATGCTAACTGAATTGATTTCACTTTACTTTTACTTATCTAGCACAAAATCACAACAGCAGTCACCTCAACGCGCTTAGGGTATTCGCCTCTTTGTTAGGTACACTTGTTCAACGACTCATTAATGCAAATAACTATTGAGCCAATCACATGGTGCACTGAAGTTCAAACCAGGCAACAGAACGGTGAGGAAAAGTTATGTAAGTGACTGAATGTGGACAGTTTTCGATGCCACACAGGCTGTTCTAAGTATTTCAGATACTGCTAATTTGCTCAACAGTTGCTCAATAATAATAATAATTTGTTTATAGAGAATGGTCTAAAAATTAAAAATATCCAGTGAGCGACAGTTGTGTGGGTGAAAATTTCTTGTTTATGCCTGAGGTCGGAGCAGAATAGCCAGACTGCTTCAATATGATACAAAGCCAACATCAATTCAATAACAAGCCCACTAAGGTAAACAATCGTTATATTAAGAAGTCCATCTCTGAACATATAACATGTTTAATCTAGGAAGAAATGGGTTACAGCAGCGGAAAACCATGCCAGGTGCCACTCCTATCAGCTAAGAACAAAACAAGAACAAGGAAACTGAACCAATTCTGATGGTCTGTTGAGTCAATGTCTGCTGTGAACGGTAGAGTCAGGATTTGGTGTAAACAACATGAAAACATTAATCAATCCTGTTATGTATCATCCATTCAGGCTGGTGGCAGGGCAGTGGTGTGGGGGATATTTTCCTTGTCTCAACTGAGCATTGTTTGAAAGAAAGTGCTTTTTTCGGTCTGAAGACCAGAAGTTGCTGTTGGCCTTCTACCGCTCCTCAGTGGAGGGCATGCTCTCTTACTGCCTGGGTGTTTGGTACAGAGGGGCCACTACTGAGAGCAGGAAGGCTGCACAGAGGGTTATTAACAATGCCCAAAAAGGCTGCCCTCTGCCAGCCCTGGAGGTCATTGCCAGATCCTCCTGTCTCAGGAGAAACAGGGCCATCACAGGTGACCTTGCACCCTGCCCACCACCTCAGGTCAATCAGGTCCTACACCTCTAGACTCACTAACACCTTCTTCCCCTGGGCCATTCGGACTGTTAGCAAACACTATTCCCCCACACATAAAACACATACAAGTGTGAATATACACCACAATCAATATCATCAAGGAGATGTTTCTCCTTAGCATTAATGCGTGTAGAGAAAGCCTTACAAGAAGACAAGGTTAAGGCTGCATGTATACCTCATTTTATTGAGATCATTTATTTTTTTCCATTTAAGTAAATGTTTTCTTTTTTAAAAAAAAAGCAATTTTAATATAGCATGTAAAAACTATATTAATTGCATACATCTGTCAAAAAATGAATTTATTAAAACATTGCAATTTCTAAAATGGAAAGCAATGAGCAGTTTATTCTGAAGACCTGTTTTTTTTCCTATCCTGAATGTTTATTATTACTTATTAATAAAGGTAAAAGTACTTATGTGATTACTAAATGGAATAATAACTTAATAAATGGAATAAGCGACAGAACACTACATTACTAAAATAGTCAAAGCCCTACAGATTATTACCTATACTAGTCTTACAATGCACTAAGGAATAAGGATTTTTAACTCTTTCACTATAAAAGATAAATACAGCTTTAAATAAAAGCATATACATAGAATCTGACACACTGAATGTCTTGTATATATAATGTTTGGAAAGAACAAAACAAATTATGTTGAAATGGGGACTTTTTTTTTTTTACTATCTTGCAGTACACATATTTATTGCTAAATGTACACTCCATTACATTTCTTTCCAGCTGACTTCAAGAGGCACCTGGAATAAGGGAACTTGGCTAGGAAGGGTTACTTACACAGGACTAGCATTTAAAGAGCAATGGTCCACCATCATCTCTGGGAGAAAATCCAGCTTAAAAGAAGCCATGCTGATAAAAATCTGTATCTTTCTTCTTCTTCAGCACAATGAAGGTAAACTCATACAGCGATCAGAATGTAGAGGCAAACTCCAGATTGCACACTTGCTGTTAAGTCCCTTAGGACTGTTGTCATAGGGCAGCAGTGTGCAAGAAACCAGAGGGAAAAAATAAACAAATCCACATGGAAACCTGTGTATTTGAACACAAAAACAAACAAAAAAAAAAAAAAAAATCAAGTGAAAGGACACCTATGTTTGAGATGAAAGAAGAACAAAAATGACAGAGACAAACTGGCAGGCTTTCAGGTTAGCTTTTCAGGCTCTGGGACAGAGACTAAAAACTGCATGTAGTTCATGGAATCAGAGGGATGCTGGGATAACTGGGACTAGAGAGCGTAATAGCCATATGAATGACCACAATCAAAGTGCTGATGATCCAGGGCCTTTGTGAACATTTCTCCTAGGCCAGCAAATCTGGCTGCAGCGTCAGATAAACAAGGTGTCAGATTGATGGTGATAAGGCCCAGTGGTCAGAGGGAATGAAAAGGGGAGTGAATAGTACTCCCCAGCCAGCAGCTAATCCCTGGACTAGCTACACCAAGAGTAACAATTAGGTTCCGGACTGAGGGGCCCGTGTTTTCGCTGTTGTCTTACATGCTGCACAGGTCTGTGTGTGATTTTTGTGTGTAAAGATATACATGAACCAATATCAAATAACACTTGCTTTGGCCTTTGTGCAGCCTAAACTCACAACTACATAGAAACAATTAAGTTCACTAAGGGTTACACTGGAAAATAATTACATCAAGGGACATGTACAGTTTACTGACATGTTCTAATTTAATATAAAAACATGCTTTGACCCACATAAGTCCTCAACAAAGAAAAAAAAAAAAGACAGGTGAGCACAACTATATTAATACAATGACAAACAAGCCAGGCAATAATTTACTACGAATTAAAAAAAAAATATAAGCAGACCAAATCTGCAAAAGGCAGCATCTGACCTCCGTGCCTTCATTTCGACACAATGTAATTCAATTCAATTCAATTTTATTTATATAGTGCCAAATCACAAGAGTTGCCTCAAGGCGCTTTAGACAGTACACACTTTCCTCCACTGTCTAAAAGACAAATTGCATCGGATTAAAACACACCCGTCTTTTATTCCTTACATATGCTGCACTCTGCATGGGAGTCTTAACCGCTCCTGGTTAATATTTCTATAGTTATTATCTAAATATTCAGCATTAACTGAAAAGACCATCCATCCAGGTTTGTCCAATTCAGGGTCAATCCCAGTTCCATCTCAGCTATTTTAGGGCGAGAGGCAGGGTATACCCTGGAAAGGTCACCAATCTGTTGCAGAGCTAACACATAGAGGAAGACAACCATTCCCACTCATTCACAACAGTTAACCTAACCCCACTAAATGCATGTCTTTGGACTGTGGAAGGAAGCCAGAATACCCAGAGAGAACCCACGGAAACACAGGAGAACATGCAAACTTCACACAGAAAGATGATGGTGGAATTGAACTCAGGACTTTGCTGCTGTGAGACATCAGTGACAACCACTGTGTTGGACAAATTTCCAGAACCACTAATTAAGTACAAGAAGCAATATGAAAACATCCCATTATACACAAAACTGTATTACTGGCAAATCTTACTGGAGTTATTAAAAGTAAAAAGGGATTAAAATGATCCATGATAAAGGGAGCAAATTGCTGATGCTAGCCGGAAATTAGAAAGTTTGGGATTGAAGGAGACAGATGACTTTCACTTTAGTTTTAATTGATGTTTCTTTTTAGATTTCACTGCAGATAATCTGAAAAAGGTAGTAGTGGCAAGTGACTTTATATAGTTAAATACCATAATTCTCTTCAAGGGGCTTTAAAATGTGTAACTCTAAAACCTTGGAAGAAGATCCTACAAACAGAATCTGTACGTAAAGGAGCCAAAATTTCAGATGCAGCTTTGATATGCATAATTAATATAAGCTAATAAATGTGTGATTTCAACAAAGTGTGAGTATATCTGAAGTGCTTGTATTAATGGGTGTGAATCAGTGAATGAGGCATAAGAAAGCACTTTGAGTGATATATAAGAATTTGTACAAAATATGACAATATATAATGATGCCCTTTCTTTTTTTTACTTTATCTGTGACTTAAATGCTGTGATATTTTACATTAATTATTACTACAGGCTAGCTGAACATAAGGATTCCTATCAGGCCATGATGATTTGATCTTATTTGCAGCAAATATTGGTTTGCTGCTTTATAGATTATTTGTGCAGTTCTGAGGTGGACCAGATCTTTAAAGTATTTAATTTGACAAAAAGTGGATTTGATGGTTCTGTGCAAAAGAAATACAAGCACCAACACACTTTAATAATTTAATGCTGGTTTCAGATTTTATATTATTCACGCAATTTATTTAATTACAGCTTAGATTAACAGTCTTTACCGCACTTTGTTGGTAAAGACTGCTTTGTCGCACTAATGCGACAAAGCATTAGTGCTGCTTTGTCGCTTTTCTGTGCTCTCAGTTTACTTTGTGTGTAACTACTGTACACACACACACACACACACACACACAGACCTGCATGCAAACACACAAGAAAGAAGAAGAAAAGACAGAGATGAGTTGAAGGTGACACTATCAAGACGGTAGACAGTAACTTGTTATCTTAAGTGCAAAAAATACAAAGTTAATGTAATATGAGAGGCAAAGAGGCAACGAGAGAGCGCGAGAGCGCGAGAGAGAGCGCGCGAGAGCGCGAGAGAGGCGCGGAGGCGCGAGCGAGGCGAGAGCGAGAGAGCGAGCAAGGGAGGAAGGTGGGGAAAAAGAACGGTGCTTCTGATGAAACTTTCCAAACAGTGGTTTGGACCTCGACCACAAACTATTGCAAACAAGGAAACTGCAATAGCAAATATGAAATGTGTCCAACTGGTGCATCCTTTGCTCTTAGCTTCCTCTGACTATGTTAGGTAGTCTTCATTAGCAACCAGTGCATTTTTGCTGATGTGGACTTTTAGACGCAGAGTAGTTATGGTGCTCCATATCCACACACATGCACGCACGCACGCACGCACGCACTTACCCCCTCAGTTCCAGGTTGGAGCCTTCCACGGTAGCAAGGACATGTGAGGGCAGACCAGTGTGCTCTGGAGACACATATAGTGTTTCAGGCTCAAGGCTATCCATCCAAGGCCTAGTAGTACTGGTAAGAGAAAACACAAACCCACACATACACACAAGAGACACATCAGGACAAGACACATAAAAAGATAAAAACAATTACAAACAGGGCTCTTCAGTTCGACCAATTTGGTTGCAAATGCGACCAAATTTCTCAATAGTGCGACAAAAAAAAAAAAAAAAAAAAAAAAAATCCTAGGTTGCCGGTGTGACCAGCTGTTCGAGTTAAAAAAGAAAGAAAGCCTCCACAAATCTGAAAGTCTCTGTGTGGCCAACAGCAGACAACATTATGCCCATATCATGGCCTAAATCAGGTGCTGCTCTGTGCTTCTGCTCCATATCGTGGTCTAAACCAATCACCGATAGTCAGGGGCGGAACCTCTCAGATGCCGATGCCCAAGGTAAGATGTTCAGATATTGAGATGTTCAGTTTGAAGTCTTTGAGGCACTTTTAATTTTGAATTTCTTTTCATTTTATATATCTTGAGATATTTTAAGTTTAAATTTCAGCTCAGCGAAGCACTTTAAGCACAAGAAATTTTTCAGTACCGTATTTTTCGGACTATAAGGCGCACTTAAAATCCTTTCATTTCAGTTTTTATGTGCATTAAAGCTATATAAAAATTTAACAGTGCAAATGCAAATTCCTTGCTGACAGTTTAACCAAAAGGCATTTCCAGTGGAAATTGGCCGACATATCCTGAGCATAACCATGTATAATATCCAAAAAACTTAAAAGAGGTTATACACACAAAATGCGGTAATATAATGTTGAAGCACAGTACATATTACTCTGCGAGGCTCCCGACTACGGTAGCCGTAATGCTTCGACAATCCATCAAGCAGTGCAGCTTTATAGCATAGCAAAGTTGTACAGATTTTTGAGTGACATGTACCACCTAAAATCGGTTCAGTAATAACGGTAATAATGACAGCCCACTTACATGCTCTACCAAAAAAAATGTGCTTTGGTTTGTATCTGACGGACAAAAGCCAAATCAGTTCCACATCACTGAAGTTGAAGCATTTTTACCTAACATTATACTGGTATTACCGTTGAACGGTATGATATGGCCCAGCCCTAATCAGGAGCCTCACAGAGTAATACGTACTGTGGTTCAACATAGTATTACCGTATTGTGTATGTATAGAGACCTCAAAATGGCACCTGTTAAGAGACATGCTTACGAAGAGGATTTCAAACTCTATCAGTCACACAGTAGAACATGGGAATAGAGCAGCTGAGAGAGAATTCAACAATAATGAATCAAAGGTACGGAAGTGGAAGAAGCAAGAAGAATGAGTTGAGTAAAGTTTCACTTATCTGACTGTTTGGTTACACTTAATGCGCCTTATAATCCGGTGCACTTTATGGTCCAAAAAATATAGTAACTTATCCTTCTTGTAGAAATGTACTCCAAATAAAGAACTTTGTGTTGAAAATATTGTTAGTTAATCATTTACAAATCAATGATGTCTGTATGGACAGCAATTTAAAAAAAAAAAAAAGTGAACATGTAAAGCTGCTGTGTTAAGTGATGCGGTTAAAAAATTCTAACTTTTGTGCTTGTGCACCTAAAAAAAAAAAAAAAAAGTTAGGCACACCAGTGCAACCATGGCAAAAGGTTAGTCTAGAGCCCTGAAACAAATGTGTTTAAACAAAAGAAAACAATATTTTACAAAGACATCCAACACATAAATAAATATGCTAGAGCTAATATTCAAAGACACTTAAGCTATGTTGACTTCCATTAAAAGAGGCATACCTAATCACTTTATCTAATGATGGCAACCCATAAGAAGGAGGGATAATCTAACTTGGCATACAATTGAACATTAACAAACAAGTTATTCATAACACAGCAATTCGCAAAAATATTAAAATGACTGTGGTCTAAATGAAATAATGATTACAATACCACATTTATGATCTTAATTACTGTGACAAGTCTTTACCAGTTTGCATACTAGGCATGCTACCACCAACACCAGTGGTGGGTGTAACATACCCAGAAGCTTTTTGCTTTCCACAACTGAAATGCACCAAAAAAAGAGAGAACATGCTACCGACTTCCAGACAATTAAATGTTACTGTAGAAACAGGAAAACATATAAAGTTAAAGGTAACTCAACAATAGCAAAATAAAAAATAAAAACTATATAAAAGTACAGATAGTGTGTCAAAAATCTGCCACAATAGTTAAATATTTACCAAATAGTCTAGTAGCTCCCAGGGAATTCCAAAAAGTGTTCTTGTTTAAAAATTACTAGGCAGTTGAGTTACAGCTAAATATCAGCTGTAAATCCTGCTGACACGCTTGCATTGTCAGGCCCTGAATCACTACTATATACCTGTAAAGCACTTTGGTCAACTATAGTTGTTTTAAATGAACGTGGCGGGTTTTGAAAAAAGTGTTCTCCCCAGCTATAGTGAGCCTTGAACCCTTGGCTAGCTATTGAGCTGGTGGGTAACAACGTCTTCCAAAACGTCGGAGCACTTTTACAAATATGTGATGTCTTGATAAACCAAGCAGATATTTGAAGTTTACACAGCTACATTCTCACCTGAAAATATCTTAAAAGTTTATTTTGTGACCCAGAAAGAGTAATACGAATAATATTAAAATTAAGTAGCCGCCGCCATTGTTGGAAACTGGAATTGGCTGAGCCGTACTATGAATTCTGGGATAGGTTGGGCCATGAAGGATACACTCGACCCATACTTCAAATCTGGGGAAAAGTAGGACGCATTTGTCGGCCACATTTGGAGAAGTCTTTGAATTTGGACAGCCTTCGTTGCATCGGCCTACAAATGCTGCCTCCGAAGGATGCAGCCCCTGAATTTGGACACAGCTACGATACCGGAGTTGCTACTACTTCGAGGTTTAACGGCAGCTGGCATCCTTGTAGATGCATTGCTGCCATCTTCTGTTTCAGTCCATTATTACACTCTTAAATCCTACTACTTTCTAATTCCTGCGTCTTTCAGGATCTTAAAACGGGTCAACGATTTTGATAGTCTACTAATCATGCCAGCCCTTATGAGAGGAGCAGGTTTTTAAATTGGATTCTGGATTTAACAGGGAGCCAATGAAGAGAAGCCTATACAGGAGAAATATGCTCTCTCTCTCTAGTCCCTCTCAGTATTCTTGCTCCAGCATTTTGGATCAACTGATGGCTTTTCAGGGAGTTTTTAGAACATCCTAATAAGAAATTAGAGTAGCCCAGCCCAGAAGTACTGACATAGGATATTTCTATCCTATGTCATTGCGCTAATGAAACAAAGCAGTCCTACATATTTGTTTAATATGTGCATTGAAGGACATATTGTGGTCCAAAATGACTCCAAGGTTCCTCTTAGTGGTACTGGAGGCCAAGGTAATGCCATCAAGAGTAAGAATCTGGTTAGATACCATATTTCTAAGATTTTCAGGGCTGAATACAATAACCTCAGTTTTAGAAGCAGAAACTTAGAAGTTATCCAGGTCTTTATTTCTTTAGGACATTGAGGCATCTTAAGAAATTGATGTGCGATATCTGCTTCATGGATAGATAAAGCTGATAACTCAACTGATAGTACTGATAACACAGTTTGACATAAAATTTTATTCTTGTTCCACAGCTAATTATAATAATGAACCAGGAAACGTAATTTTTAAAATAATCAGATGTATTTTTAACAGTACTTAATAGGACTGTCAGAATCAAAATGAAATAAATAAAAACATTACATACTACAAATGAAAGTGCTAGTAATAGGGATGCACCGATACCGGTATCGGATATCAGGGTCGATATTGTAAAATGTGTGTGTACTCATACTCGTAAAAGTTACCATACCACGAACCAACTTATTTCATGAATCAGAGGGTGGCTTGTACTTTCTGTTGTAATTTTTTAGATTAGCCACTAGGGGGAAATGTCGCTAGGGGGTTAGGCGAGTGAGACTGGTGGCTCCTTGTAGCTATGCTAAACAAAACGTCAGCAGTGTGGACTTATTTCATAATATGTGAAGAAGACATAAGCAAGGCCGAGTGCAAACTGTGTACTGGTAAGGTGTCCAGGGGAGGGAAGGAGAGTACATTGTTCAATACAAGCAATTTAATAAAACACCTGAGGACACATTATGCTCTGGAGTACACAGATTTTGCTAAGGCTAACCCAAAAGACCAGAACAGCCAACTTTAACT
>JAQSNX010007368.1:0-17952 GCA_029532605.1 Oreochromis grahami | reverse complement strand
GACCTACTGCCCAGTTTAAGTGGTTTCTGAATGGAGATCAGCTGCCTGATACTGGATCAGAGCTCAGACTGATGAATGTTAACATGAGTAACAGTGGAAACTACAGCTGTCAGGCCTCTAACAACAGAACTGTGATTTCTCAAACATCTGAGCCTTCAGCCATCACTGTGCTGGGTAGGTTTGATTTATTGTTAAAGTGTGTGATTCATGCATATATTTTTGACTAGAGCTATATTCAGATAATGATTTCACACATATAAAAATATTTGTGGAGATAAACAATACAGAAAAACAATTTTCAAATAAAATGGTTTCCTGATATACTACAGGCTTTTGACATATTTTCTCACGCAGAAAACAAATAGGGCTGATAGAAAAAAGAAACTCAGAGTGAAGGATTTACAACAAATCACCCTTTAACACAAGGAAAATGTAATGAAAAAGTTATTATACACTTTTTCACATGCACTTTGACTGTGATGATTTTTCTTTTAATTCAATTTCTTGTGAAGTTGAAAAAAAAAACTTAAAGTAGATGCTAGCAGGCAGGGCAGACATGGAAAGTTATAACCAAGTGTCCGGCTTAGAATACAGGATCATCTGTGCTGACTATAATCTCAAAATCCTGAGGCCAAATTGGGATACCTTCCTTAGGATATTTGAGAATAACCAAGCAAAGATCCTGTGGGACCTTCAGATACAGATGAACAGGTGATGGCTAACCAACTGGACACACAAGTGGTGGACACATAGAGGAAGACAGCTGTAGTGATAGATGTAGCAATACCAAGTGATAGCAAAATCAGGATGAAGGAACATGTGAAGCTTGAGAAATACTAAGGGCTAACAGAGGAGCTAGAGAAGGTGTGGAGGGGGAAGGTAACAGTTGTCTCAGTGGTAATCGGAGGACTCAGGGCAGCGACCCTTAAACTGGGCGAGTGTGTCAAGGCAATCCCAGGGAAAGCATCCAAGATCTCTATCCAGAAGATCACAAACCTAGGAACAGCTTGAAGAACATAAAATCACCCACAGGGTGAGAGTGGACTTTACTGTATTCATGTTATAATCTTATCACCCCTGCCTCCAACTCCACATCTTCGTAAACCTTCTTATAGAAGTAGCATCCTTGGCACCACAAAAAGACATAGATAAAAAGTTGTCTCTCTTTGTCATTGTCCTCGTCATCTACTCACAAAACATCAGTTATATTTAAATAGGGTAACAAAAGTGTCTGGTATCACTTAGTATTAAATTGGTACTGGAGAAAATAGCCAAATTAAAAGTGTCCGGCACATTTAAATTTAATATTAGATGCATTGACCTTGAAGGTGAAGTTGTATGAAAATGTCAAACAATGTCAAACATAACTCTAATTTAGTGTTGATCACTATCCTGCACATTATTCTACAGAGAATTACTATACCATATCTCAAGAGTTCTCCTCATCTCTGTGGTTTTCTTTGGTGTTTTTAATCTCATTATTTAGATTTTTCAGTTGTTCTTCTATTTCACCATCACTGATTTTAGTGTATAATTTTAGTATTCAAATGATCATCTACTTTTGTTCTTGTTATCTTATTATTTTTGTTCTTAATTGTTATTTTTTTGTCAAACAGAGAAAATATCAGGTTCTTCTGTTAAACCATCAACAAACCTGCCAGTTGAGGGAACCTCTGTCAGTTTAACCTGTGAGGCTTCTGGCTCAGTCTTTACAAGAAACTGGATGAAGGATGGTTCAGAACTGACCCCGACTGACAACATGATCCTTTCTGAGAATAACAGAGTGTTGACCTTTGACACTGTGAATAGGAAAGACAATGGAGAATATTTCTGTCAAATCAGCAACCCTGTCAGCACTGATGAAGCTAAATACGTCATGATTGTTAATTGTAAGTAACATCCTGGTCAGTCTACACTTCTTGTTCATGCATACAGTAAAATGTTGTCAAACTTTGAATGGTACAACTAATATGATATGTAGTCTAGTAATGCAGAAATTTAAAAGTAATGAACACATTTATTATTTTTACCTGTTTTTCAGATGGACCAGAAAATGTTCAAATCAGTGGTTCAAATGAAATAAATATCAAAGGCGCCTTAAAACTGACCTGCTCTGCTGAATCCACACCGTCTGCCAGATTCACCTGGTTCTTAAATGGGACAGAGATACTCAATAATTCTGCTGAGTACATTAAAGAAGAGGTTGAATTTTCTGACAGTGGCAACTACACCTGTCAGGCATGGAATAATATAACTGAGAGAACATCATCGTCAGCGATGCATGGACTGACTGTAACAGGTATCTGCATGTTTGATTCTATTGGATGTTTTAGATAGCTTTAACTGTCATGCCACTAATAGGCTTCCTAACATTTCCTTAGAGATCTTTGATACTAACAAGATTAAGATGAATTAATAATTAATCTTTCATCTAATAAGGTTAAGATTCATTTCAAGCTCATGAGACAACAGTGTTTTTAAGTACAGAACTCCATTTAAAGATAGTTGTTTGCCAAGGCCTCACGGTGCCTCCACAGTCCATCTATCGATCGATCGATCGATCGATAGAACTTTATTATTCCCTTAGGTAGCTTTCTCTGGGAAATTTCCAGTTTCCAGTAGCAGAACACCAACAGAAATTTGTACATAATTACAGAATTAGATAAATAAAGGGGAATAAGAGAATTGGAAGTTAAGTTGTCCCCATCCTCCTTTGTCCTCCTGTTTCCCCTCCCCCTCCTTTCTAGTGAGGAGTTAAACAGTTTGATGGCATGTTGGACAGAGGAGTTTTGTTTGTCCTAGACTTTAGGAGAAGCAACCTGTTGCTGAGCAGACTCCTCTGGTTGTTTATGACCATATATAGAGGATGCCCTGTATTGTCCATAATGTCCTGCAGTGTCTTTAATGTCCTTTAATGTTATACCAGAACATTAAGAAATTACAAAATGTTCTCCACGCAAGGAGTTCAGCAGCTCTTCTGTGTAATAAATTGACACTGAAACTTGACCAGTTACAAATTCAAAGGAAACTATTAAGTGACTGTGAGATGATGGAATAATTCCTGTTTTTTTTAAAAAGCAACAATATTTATTGCTTTTTGTACATTCCCAGAAAAATCATCAGGATTATCTGCTGGTGCCATCGCTGGAATAGTAATTGCATGTTTAGTCCTTGTTGCTGCAGCTGTTGGTGGCGGATACTACTTTTATAAGAAAAAGTAAGTTGGAAACAGGTGGACATTTTTCTAAAAGTGCACTATTTTCTGAATGTGCATTGTCTGTGTAGTTTTAATGATTACTACAGCTTTAATTTGAGGAGTCTGTATTGCTACTTCTCATGGGGACACCAGAAAATTGTATTTGAAAACATTTTAAAATTGATTATATGTTTTATCAGTATTTGTCATAAAAATGTCAGTTAAGTAAAACACTTGAAAAACTTGAAATAAAAAATAGTTTGGACTTACTGATTATTATTTGTAATATTTGCACCATTTGAACAGGGACTAAAAGTATAAAAATAGTCAAACAGCTTCTCAATTTCTAGTAATGTTGATAATATATTGATTATTGATATATTGATTATTATTAATACTTAATATATATTGACTATATTATTGTTATTTGGCAAATTTTTATATGTGTAGTATAGTCATAAGTGTTTATCTTTCTCAACAGAGGACCTCTGAAGAAATCTACAACAGGTTAGTGTGTGTGTGTGTGTGTGTGTGTGTGTGTGTGTGTGTGTGTGTGTGTGTGTGTGTGTGTGTGTGTGTGTGTGTGTGTGTGTGTGTGTGTGTGTGGATCAAGGTTATTTTTTAGCATTGGCAGCTAGTGGCTCAGCAGATAAAGTGGGTCATCTGCTAATCAGAAGGTTGATCATTCAATCCCCAGCTCTTTCTGTGTGTGTTTGAGTGTTTAAAGCATTAAAAGCATTAAAAGACAAAAATAATGACAATAATAATAAAATGATATATGAATCAGTAAATGCAGCCTGTACTAAAACTGTACTGGTATAAATACATTGGGATCAGTTTATGGTGAAACTTAATTAGTTTACATGTCTTAATTTACATGTAATTGAGTGTGTTATTCTCAGTTTTTTTTAGTTAATATTACCCCTGCTGAGTACATGTAAAGGAATTATTGCTTCTCCCTACATTTAACTCCTGTTATTATTATTTGTTGCTGTTGTGTTAAAGGAGGCCAGGGAACTGGAGCTTCCTCAAATCAGGTAAAAGTTGCTAATTCTTTTAAATTCACATGAGTATGTGTATACCTGAGTATATGTTTAAGGAAACAATGCTTTGCAGGGAATTTTTTTTATCCCTAAACCCATTACTTAAATCATTTACAGAAACATCAGATGAATTAAAACCAATATTCCTCAAATCAACTATTTTCTTATGTTTATAAATTTTACTAGAAAAATTATCACAGAGTCATTATCTTGGAGTTTTGAGACACACTTATGGACTATAGCTTAGTCCATATAAAGTTTATATGGACCAATTAACAGAGTATGCCTCCTAACATACAGCTAACACTTGTGTACCTTATGCTCAGCATCAGACTTTGAACCTTGTCAGACTTTGAGTTAAACCCAACTTAACAGCTGGATACAACTGTCAGGCTCATGGTTGTGTTTTTCGTAAAATTAGCCAAATATGTGTTTAATATTTAATTTATTGCAATGTAACTGAACGAAAGTTGAATCTTAAAGAATCTAAAACAAATACGATAAGACTCCCTTTATTTAACAGTTATAATCTTATTCTACTCTGTGTTTCCTCTGTAGGAGTTGAACTATGCAGATGTCAGGTTTTTCCCAAAGAGAAATGATGGGAAAGTTCAGATGGGGGTACAGAATGAATCCTCAAATTATGCTCATGTTCAAGCGAACAGCAGAGCTCCTGCAGCATCCTCCCTCCCTACATATGACGCTCACATGCACCGTGTGAGGAGGCCAGCCCCTCAGCCTGATCCTAATGCTGCAGAAACCTATGCTCAGGTTCGCGTACGCTGAGTGTACTGGATCTGATAGATTCATATCCAAGCAGGCCAGAAGCAATCAATCTCACTCCATTTATTATGGGCTAGCTTGGACTTGAACTCCAGAGTCAAAGCACTTTAAAAGTAGTCAATAATCAACCAGCTCTGAAATTTATTGCCATGGGAACAATGTTTCCTTATTACTTTGAGTAAACGGCATATCATAGTGTTCCTGTTCTTATGTTCAGCATTTTCTTTGTACAGTGCAAAGTGCAGTTGTCTGAGCAGTGATATTCTTTTTATTTGATTCAGATATTTACTGTCACAGGTTTCTTGTAATATATTATCATGTGATTTCATACAAAATTATAATTTGTAGGCTAAAAGTGAAGTGGAGCAGTAGTTTTTTAAATCAACACTCCTGGATGCTACTTGATGATCAGTTTGACAATTCATTCATGTGTCATTACCTTAGTTAGACTTAAGATTACTTACTTAGATTGAAGTAAAATCCACTTTATCATCCCTGCAAATGAAAGGTCAGCAGTGACAATAACCAATAATATTTCTGTTTTAAAATAATTGCAAAAGATTTTGAATGACTCCAGATTTTCAAACATTTTCTGGTGCTATTGGGCAGGTTTAGGGAAACCATCCATTGCACATTAGACACTAGCCTGGATCATATTTCAGAATGCTACTTCATCTTTGTTTAGTTACCCTGATAAATAATAATAAGTGCTTCAACATACTCACGTATCATTTATTACAAATGTTATGACTTTGGTACAAAATATAGGCACATTTTAAACACAATATTATGTTTATCAGGGGACTGTAGATGTTTTTTCCTGGCACAAGTTGACCTGTGTGATGAGTATAGTTATTGATATGTATGATAACAATGAGCTACTTTATCATTTAAATCCCTTCAAAGTGCCTAGATGACTTGTATCATCTTCAAAATTGTTGCAATGTTTCTCTTTTATATAAACAATAACAGATATAATAGATAACTCTGCCTAAATGCACAACAACAGACAATCATCATCAGCTGTAACACAAGATTTAAATCCATCATCTCTTTGATAAAAAACAAACAGCTTATTATACTACACTAGTCTTCCAAAAAAACAAACAAAAACAAACAACTGAATGAATAAATAAAATCTAGAAGCAGGTCATTCAAACTGCAATGTATATCTCATACTATCGCTAATGGGTAGCCAGTCTGCTCTCATGCAATTATTCCTGCACTATTTCCCACCTGAGTTAAAAGTGTCAAGTGCAAATGAAGAACAAAAATAAAAGAAATAGTGTATTAGTGTATTGCATCTGTTTGGAAACGTGCCTTCCCTTGCTCTTTTTGCTGCTTAGCTGAAGTTTTTTTTAAATACAGAAATATTATTATTATTATTATTATTATTAAAATATTATTATTATTTTAAAAGCTGCATATTAAGATGTTTCCTAGTTTTTAAAAAATGAAAATGTAATGTATAATGTGCTATGTGGAAATTGCAGGGATTTTTTTTTTTTTCCTGTTGTTCCTGTTTTCCATTCTTTTCTGTCTGTGTATTTCCATTTTGGTCTGAAATGTTCCTGCCATTTAATTCTGAAAAACCCAGAAAATTATTTTCTACACAAAACTGTCCACTAGTTCTTCCTCGCTAATTGCTTCCTCTGCCAATATATGTCTCAATAGTGCAAACATAAACAGCGCTTAACGATACTGTAGCGTGTAATGTGACAGTAAAGACATTAGATGCAGTAGAATTGCACTAACACATTTTAAAGTGCCTTTTCAATGAAGCAGAATATCCCACTTGAGAGTAAAATATGATGAGAGAGCTTTACTAGAGATTTAAAGTTCTTTCTTGTTTTTTAATGTTGAGTGAATTGAAAACAACAGTCAACAACTATATGACATTTGAATTGAATTGTAAATGAAATCATATATAAAACATCTTTTACTTTGTTCTGTGGCTGCTGTGGAAATGTATAATAATTTTTTTCTTAATAGTGTGCTTTATATACTAAACTAATTCATTTGCAAGTAGGCACTGAAACCTAGCAGGTGTTGCTAAGGATTGTGTTTGAAATCACTTAAGCAATAAATACGTGATGGAGATGACATTTGTCCTTTTCTTCGTGTGCACTGTGTAACAAGGAGTTATGTGTATTTAAAGAGCAAGGCTTCAGTTAACAAATAAGAGTAGTTTGTCTAAACTCTGGCCTTAAACTCATTCATTGTTTAATGAATGAGGACCAACAACATTTGTTATTCACCTTTTCTATTCAGTTCACTTCAGTTAAAATGTATTAATTCTGACTGTGTGTGAAATCTGTACTTTGCTTATTGTTGGTTCTCTTTGTGAAATAATAACTTTAGCTTAGAGCACATTAAACCATGAGAAAAAACCCACTCCTATCTTGGGTGTTTGTCTAGAGGTTATCTCAGTTAGCCCTCCCCCCATTAGTTACCCATTACTGAAGATCAAGCTACATTTGCATTTTCCCTTTAAGTGTTTTACATCCATTGAAAGCTGATGTCTTTTTTTTCTGCCACATGCCGAAATTAAAGTGTAATAAATGTGTGACCAGTTTGCACCTTTTCACTAAGCAGTGCAATGATGATATCTGCAGGTTATTTTTTTTTTAATGTGTCTGTAATAATATATTTGCTTCTTCAAATGAATAAAATACTTTTTCAATTACTGAAGTTTACAGGGCATGTTCTGCTTTAGTGACCCTTTTGCTTCTTTCTTAAAATGCATGCATAAGTCACATGTGTCTCTTTGTTTTTGTTTTTCCAGAGATGAAATGACACAGTAGTTGATGGATATCTGTTGTTTAAAATGTCACAAGAAAGGAACTGTAACTGAAAAAATAAAGAAGTTCAGAACAGGAACATAAATATCTTCTTATTAAAGACCCAAAGAAGGCTGCAAATGAAGAGCAAGTTAAAAGTGTGACTATACTGTTTAAAGTTTCTATGATGTTTGTGTACTTAGTTAAAAGTTATAAAACAAAAGATGGAGAAAATATTAGAAGTTAACTGAAGGAGGAAATAGTTGTAGCCTAATTATACAAAATTAAATTTTAGTTCCAGGAATGACACCCTGCAGCAATAAATTCAAAGGTCATTGTGCATAAAATACGTTGCCTTGCCAACTAATGTCATCACAGCAATAAAATCAAATAACAGTGCAGTAAAAGTATCTGTTAATGAACACATGACGTCTGTTACATATTACATATCAACACATGTGCTTTTACTTAAATTTGAAAATAGAATTATACCACAAACTGACAGATTACTCAGTATTTTACTTTAGCCCTTTGTATTTTCTGAAAAGTGCTACCTATTTGAACACATATGATATTTAACAACTTATCTTAGTGTCTGAAAGCTGGGAAGACTTCCCTACTAGTAACAGAGAACTTGTAAAATAATAAAACATCTAAAATAATATTAATAATAATTAAAAAAAAAAACAAAAAACAGAAATAAGTGCTACATTTAGTATTTTAATTAGATGAGTTTCCTAGTTTGTAGTTTATCTTTTTTGTAATTATAGACTTAAAATTTACAGTCATTTAGGGAAATAATACCTCACACATACAGACACACACAGTGAGGATTAGAGAAGAAAAAAGAAATATTGAGCAAGATTTGCGAAAAGAGGATATACAATGTGGAGTTGCTTCATTACCGTATCAACACCAGTGTCAGGCTTACTGATAACTCATTATAGCCAGAAATTCAGGTCATTTTCTGGTCATACATTTTAAGAAGACCTTATTTATTTAGAACTAGAAGGAACCAGAAGTAATAAAAAAGACTCATGTGAGACAGTGCCACCTGGTGTTTTGAGGAATGTGAATAGCAATTGTGCACTTTTTGCTGGTTCATACTATCCTTTTAATAATATTGGCAAATCCATACATTCACAGCATCACATCAAAACTAACTGTAACTAAATCTATGAAACATGCACATTTGTTCTATTTCATCATCAAGGACATTAGGTTAAAAAAATAAAAACATTTGGGAAATATGGATGTGACTGTAATGTGCACTGTTTTACTAAAAGATTTAGATGTTAAAAACTTTATATGAGAACATTAATAACTGATAAACACATTAATGTGCTGCTATCATTGTGGAAATATTTAGCACATTCAGCTCATATTAAACAAATAAATAATAAATAAACATTAATAACAAATAAGCTGACCGGAGGATTAAAATGCAACACAAATAATAATGCTGCATGCAAGAAGACAGAATGCGCTGTAAATTTCATCTGTTAATTAATAACCTGGCCAAAAGAAAGAATAATGATACTTCCCTGTTTCTATTAATTATTTAAAAACCACAGGTATTTATTTACTTATTTTTCCTGCAATTTTATACTTCATATATTTTTGCATGATCAAGTAAAGTAACAAGTTTGTGGACA
Organism: Oreochromis grahami; assembly: GCA_029532605.1. NCBI lineage: Eukaryota > Metazoa > Chordata > Actinopteri > Cichliformes > Cichlidae > Oreochromis > Oreochromis grahami. The sequence goes on along the minus strand of JAQSNX010007368.1, from coordinate 8,495 downwards.
GTTAAAAATCATATTAGACGTAACGGTTTAGTTTTACAATTTAAGTCAAATCAGTGTCATTAGGTGCTGATAGTGTCTCAGTAGAGCCAAAATGGTAAAGCTGTACTAAAACAAGCTTTAACAAAATAGCCTGTTGTTTTCATTTTGTATGTTAAATGCACTTCTCAGTTTATATCATGCAGTTACAGTATCAGAATCCAAGTCAGGACCCCTCAAACCCTCCCAAGAGGAGGACATTCAGTGCTGCATTTGTGGTGGCCATTGTGCTCAACTTAACTTTGTCCAAGTAAATTAGCTTATATGCCATAAACGTTTGTTTAAATAAAATGGTTTCTACTGTAAATAATTTACTAACAGGAACAAGAAATGAAGGGGCCAATGAGCATGGACAATCCAGCAGCAGCACATGAGGAAGTATTAGTGGACTCATGGAAGGTAACATTAACTGAATGACTTTGGCCACACAGGACTAATGTTTTAGATTCACGACGGCTAGAAAAGATAAGATAACTATAATATTAGTTGAGAACAGAAATATATAGTTGGATGTTGCATTATTACTGTATCACTACTGATCTGCAGGCTTGTTGAGAGTAACCAAAAGGTCCAGGTATTTCTTGGTGAATATTTTAATGCAGAGGTTATTTAGAGCCAGAAGGAACCAGAATTAAAAGACTCCTGTGAGACAGCGCCATCTAGTGCTTTGAGGAGTGCACTATAAAAATCTTCAATTTCACGCAGCTTTTGATTAATCCATGCATTAAAAAAAAATAAAAACCAAACAAAAAAATAATACATGCAAAAACCAACAACAACAACAAAATCTAACCTATCCTTTGAACTCTATTTGACCTCTTCCTCACTTGTTTCAGGAAACCTCCACCTTCTGCTGATTTCATCATCAAGTGAATTCCAGTATTAAACAACATCAGTTGTTAAATCCAGGTGTGACTGTAACCTGCACTGTTTTAACAGATTTAGTAAGTGATTTAAAACTTCCTCTCAGTAACTCACAGCTGTTATAAAAACAAAGAAGGTAAAGCAACCCTACAGCAGAGTCAAACATGGCGAGTGTTACTGTGACATCCTGTTGGAAGAGTCTTCTGCTGGTGGCACTTATGGGTGAGAACATTTAATTTGTGTTCACTGTTATTACTCTATTATTATTCTTTTAAATGCTAACTATCAACATGAATGACAATAGTAACAAAGTAACTGATACAACAGCTAATAAGAGGCTCAAGAATGCAGGTCTCTGTGCTTTGATTCATGTTTTATTTTAGCAGATTCTTATCACATTTATTCTACATGACGTCTTCTGAGTGTAAAGATTTTACCTCGTGATTTAAGAATACATGGAATGAATTAACTGAGTAAGGACTGAAAAGTAGCTTTTTCTTTATATTATGTGATCCTGTTGTTGAGGTTGTTGTGCCCAAACTGTGCAACAGCCTTCCTCAGTCACTCAGGTCGGCTGACTACGTTAATTAATTTAAGTGACTACTGAAAGACAGTTGCTTCTATAACTTCTGTTTTCTTAAATGTAAATTATCATTAGCAAAGTTTATATTTGACCATACATCTGTGGAAGCAGCAAACCTTTTTGTTTCAAATGTGCTCTTAGAAAAGATGTTTGAATGCTGTCTTTCCTTCTACCACATACATGTAGGTTAAGAACTACACTTGACAGCTTTGAGTACCTGCTGATACTAATATAAGTTTTACACCATCTTTTTCTCACACTTAAGTTTGTCTGGATACATGTCTGAACTCCTCTTTAGTTAACTGATACTTATGCAGAGAGGGATCCATTATGGAGTAATGGATTATATATGATTTAATTCTCAGATTGAGTTATTTTGTGCTTTTAACCAGTATTGTACCAGTACTGACACAGAGTGGCTTTTACTGGTATGTGTTGCAGCCATCCTGACTGCTCTCTCTCTCAGGTGTACCCGGTTTGGGGACCAAGGTGCAGATTTCTTGGACTGGCAGGGTGACAGCCGGTTCCCCCACTACTTTCACATGCTCATCTAATTGTTTTCCAAACTGCATCTACACCTGGTCCTTTAAGGCCAGCACAGTCAATGGGAGCACATTAACTTGGACACCAGATGGACTGGATGATACAGTGAAACTGCACTGCACTGTCTCTTCAATCCACAAACAGGAGTCATCAAGTTAAATGTCACACAAAAGTACTGACACCATTGTAGAAATTACAAGTGAGTACATCAAGTTAAATGTCACATTAAATAGTGGAAAGTAACAAAGGTACCTTTTATTCTGTACTTCTAAAATGTACTGGGTATGGGTAAAGGGGTTTTGAAGAACAGAAATTTAGTTAATGAAATGAAACTGAAATTCTTAAACCATGTGCATGTCTGCTCAGTAGCTTCACAGCCCTTTTTAAATCATTAGCTGAGAGGTGACAGGCATGCTTCCTCCATCCTGTTGGGATTTGCCTCTCACATGCTGTCTGTCTCCTACATTACACCAGAGAAACAGAAGACCAAGCAGCCAGAGTCAGAGGAATAATCACAGCATTAGTAATTAAATTAAATTGAAGTAAATTTACCCTCAGATTTCAATAATATGCTGTTTAGATTTTGACCATTTATAATCACATTTAAAGCAATTTCTTTGCCTTGACGACAGGAACGAGGTGTGTATGAGTTACACATAATTAGGACACATTACATGGACAAAACTACTTTGCTACCTACACATTACACCTACCCTGTCATGAGGCCCCAGGCATGCAGTTTTTCAGCTGATGCTAATGCCAAAGAAGGTTTAAAACTCTGCAGTTATTGAGTCAGGAGGGAATATTTAGCAGGAAGGAAATTTCACATACTGATTTGTAGCAATGGTGGCATCTTATTACACTATCTCATTCAAATTCAGTGATGTTTATAGAACAACACATTCTTTCACAAATATTTGTAAAGGCAGACTGCATGGCTAGGTGCTTGACTTTACACACCTGGGTCAAATGGACTGAAAACCTAAATTCAAAGATTAAGAGGTGTGACTTAACACTACTGTCCATATTTCTATTCTCACTTTATGAGTTAAAAACGTTTTTTTTTTTTTTACAGATCAAATGTCTGTACAAGTCAGTCTGCTGAACACTGTCCCATCTCTCAACCAGTCACTAAATCTCATCTGCCATGATGCCAGATTTGGTGATCCACAAGGTCTATCAGACCTGGTCTGGTATAAAGATGGACAAGAGGTGACCCTGCGTGAAAATATGTGGCTTCAGCAAAACAACCTCACACTTCACTTTGACTCACTGCTGCCTTCTGATGCTGGTTTCTACCAGTGTCAAACTTATCTGCCTACATCACAGACAAGAGTTGTCAGCCTGGGCTATCTGCTCAGCTGTAAGTACAAGGATACAGAGAGATTAAACCAGAACAAGAAAGGCTGTATTTTATCATAACTGCAACAAGCTTTCTAATCTTTTGCAGATGATCAGTGGAACGTCAGCATTAGCGGGCCTGACACTGTGTTTCCTGGTCAGTTAAGTGAGTTCACCTGCCTGACCAGCTGCACCTTAAATGTGGAATGCACCATCAAGTGGGAGTTCAGGGGAGGTTTCCCTGTTGGACCCTACCTTTCCATCAATAAAAATGTGGTCAAGTGGACTCCTTCACTACCTGGGACTTTTCAGAACTTCACCTGCGTTGCAAAGAATAACACCACTGGACGTTCTGCTGAGGCCACCAAGATGGTAGAAGTTAAAGGTACACACACCTCTTTAGAGCTTGCTTGTTCCTACTCTTACTGCTAAATCAGTTTCAGTTATTTTCTTTTTTTCCAAACAGATATCCCAATCTCTGGATCAGAGGCGATGCAGCTCAGTGGACTTTTTGCAGGAATCCTCAGTCTGGGACTGTGGGTCCTCTAGGGTTGGGCTCTAAGAACAGTTTACTTATTTTCACTTTAAGGAGACTCTTCACCCCAGTATCAACTTTATTCCCAAATAAATAGGTAACTACAACATGGATTATCATAGCCCAATTACAACAAAAACATGAAATGCAGCAGATATCTGCAAAAGTAACTCAGACCTACAGCCAGAGGAAAATTACGTAAGTTTGATTTTGGGGTAAACTGTCACTTTAAGTATAGGTGGGCATATTTTCTCTGCTGTTTATTTCTGCAGCAGCTTTTTATTTATTTATTTGTTTTATTATTATTCCTGCGAAACACTGCAAAACAAAAGTATGCAATGTGAAATGTTAGAAAAGGAGGAGCAGTAATTTTTCATTATATATTATTGTAAAACATATGAGCACATAAATGAAAAATAAAGTGTGTGTTTTATGTTGCAATCGGACTTGATTCATATTTGACAATTAAATTTGATACATTATTTACTTAGTGCTAATTTATAGTGTACGTTTTAAATATGACCACAAGGTGTCACTAAAAACACAGAAGTCCTGGCTTTCAAGGACAGTGGAACGTATCCAGTAAATTATTTCTATGAATGATATTGCAATAATTATTCTGATTGTTGGGATTTCAATGACAAACGTAAAGATTAATTTATAATTCTGTCAATGCATTTGTAACTCAGTTAAAAGAGATTTTTTAAGACGTCAGCTTGATAAAGAAATTGTGTCACCTCCACGCTGTGCCCCTGTGGTCAGTGATTCACCAATCTGTCTCCTGTTCTTTTGAAACTGAAAAATTAATACAGAGAAGATAACCACACAGAGCAAACTGGGAACACTGAGGTTTTTCATGTGTTTTGTGTCTACCTGTGTTGTTTTCCTTTCCTCTTTTTGTGATATCTCAGTTGGTTTATTAGATGTAAAACAGGCGGCGGAAAATCAAACTAAAACTTTTGCTTTCATTTTGTTGTAAAAGAAACCGAGTTGTGCATCCTGACCTCATTGTAGTTTCAGCCAACTGCTTGTTTAAACTGTGCAGTCTCCATATCTGATCTGTTCATTGTAAACTAGAAAATGTTTGGTGTCTTGTGATATGTCTATGATGTGTTCTCTCTTTAAAATTAAAGAAATATTTTTTGTCCAAATTCCATTCCCTGGGATTGTGTTTTATAAGACTTATATGTCTCACATATATAACTTATGACATTGGTGTCTTTCACAGTTTTCTTCAGCACGTCGTTTCTTGAGTAGTAAATTATTATATTTATAAGTATTTTTGTAATTATGTCATTAGAAAAATGGAAAGAGGCCAGTTTTATGTGTAAATCAGATTTTGAGTCACATAGATCTTTTGAGAAATAATACAAGACAATGTAAACATTAATATTCCAAATGCTTTTTCATATTGGAAGACATCCCATTATTTTTATAATCTCATAGTACTGTGAACAATCTATCTCATGTTTAACATCTAGTTCTAGGTTTCCACTACACACAGGGCCTCCAGGATAAAAAAAGAAAAAAAAACTGTTAAATCAAAAATGTGGCACTGCTGTGACAAATCCTCATGAACAACAGAGCAGCTTCAAGTATCTTCTTCCATATTAGTTTTGTGCATATTTTACTGTTTGTGTGCTGAAAGGAGGTGCTGTACTCCCGCTAATATCAGAGGCTAACAAATGAATGTAGGTAGTACAGCTACTTTAATTAACTTCAATTTAGTTACATTCATATATTACAACGCTGGTACAAAGTTGCAATGATAAAGGCCAAGCACTAAAACTTTTACAGTGTGTTTATTAATATGATTATGCTGCAGTGCTCAAAGGGTCCATTACATGTTTACAATCACCTGGATCGTCGTCCTCATTAAAATCACTGTGGGTTAAAGATACAACTGGGCTCTTTACCTTCTTCTAAGTTTCCTGCAAGTCTGGAAGGTTGACTGTAAACAAATATTGAATCTGACCAGGTGTGTCACCCAATGATTGATGATCTATGACCTGCTCACACTGAAGTTTTGTTATCTTGAGATCATGTCATGCCTCTATCAGACATGTCTGTTTCTTGCCCTTCCGGCTCCCTGCAAAGAAAGAAGGATGACAACACCTGTTTATGGAAAAAGTGATTTGTCATAATATGGGTGCTTTAAAAATAACTTCATCATATGAGGGCATCATCCAGAAGCATTTCTTCTTCTTTATTAATATTTTTTATTTCTAATTTCTACTTTATTATTGTTGTTTTTGTTGTTCTCATGTAGGAGATCTGAAGTGTACTTTGTTTTTCAAAAGTATCATATGACTCATTTGTTTTTAAAAGTGCGGCAGAACTTTGCAAATGATTAATTCAAATCATATTACAGCAGATATTTGAATAGACCACGTGGTCACATGATAATAGTGGTATAAAAATATTGATGTACATGTCTGATGGGTAGTTTTATAATTTATTCAAACCAAATGGCGAAACATGATCCCTAGTCCCTACCTTAGATTTTAATTCCTTTACATTTTATTAACTAGCCAGCTATTGGCTACCGTTCAGATTTTTAGAAATCTACTAATTAAAATGTATTTAATGAATAATTCCTGTCAAAAATGTGAAAGTTAACCCACAAGGTATTACATACACTGGTTGATTTTAGACTCACATTGTCACCCTTAGCATTAAAATTATGTATACAAAAAACATAACCAACTCCATGATGCAGCTATAATACAATATTGGTTTGTAAAAACAGAACTAAAAAATTCCTTTGTAGGATTGTGACTAGTGATCAGTAATAGAGAACTAAAGAGTTAAGTTTATTTTCACAGTGCCACTCACACTCACCTTTAAGAACTACAAATGACCTGGACATCAATCACATCTTCTGTTTGGCAAATGTATACAGGTTTGCTCAGGTCCTGAACTTCGCCCAACCACAGCTCAAGCAACGCACCTGCTGTTTATTCAGTGCTATTGAACATGGGACTGGTTTGCCTATATTTCACATTCAATGAATTTCCAAGTATTTCTTAGTTTGTTAAACAGATAAAACAACTGGCTGTCTGAATTGATAAAATAACAGTATAATACGGTATTGTAGTCTAACACAAACAGTGTACATCTTTTTCTGTGTCTCCTAATTGTTAACTTATTGACTGTAATGCGTCACTGCATCACAAGTTGCAGCATTTAATCCACAAAGCAGTACAAAATGCATGCAGAGGGTTTTTGATCAACCATGAAAGGCTTCTGACAAGGTATGGCTGGAAATCTTGACGTAAGCACAAAGAAATAAAAAGACCAGCAAAGTAGTGAGTCAGGTGTGCACACTGAAACCAGGAAAGAAGAGAAACTCATAGTCTAAGCGTAACTTGATATTTAAGCATAGGTGTATATAGGAGTAGACAGTAATGAGAAGGAACAGCTTCAATCTTGTAAAGAAAGAAAGAAAAAGAAAACAACTACCATGATCTATTGTCCATTCATGCCAGCAATTTCTCATTTTGCTGATCGGCCATTATCAGACCTTCACCTGGAATAGAAAATTAAAAATTTCATCACCTTTCTAAAAATATTGGCAAGCAGGAACCCCAGATGACCAAGAACGACCTTGGTTGTTGCCATATGCCAGTGTATAGGGAACTGGACAACTACAATAGTGGAGAAGTCACTGGAAGAAAATGGAGAAGAAAAGTGAAGGAATTTTACTAATTGTCGTCCTGGCTTTGAGATAAGATAAGCCCTATTATACTGATGAATCTGTAATCATGACTCAATCATGTTGAATAAAATTAAAAATTCCTCTGGCTCTATCTTCTGTTTGGAGGCAAGATGGCGCCTGTGTTTGTCTTCGCCGCTTGTGCCACTAGTACAGCTCACTGGTATGGTTTTATACTGGCCGCTATTTGTGCGATTCTTACCCTGAATCTCAGTAAATACGCGGGGCCACTGTGTGTAGTAAGATCAAATCTTTTTTTACTTCCCCTCAACCATGCCCCCGGCATGCATTGCCCGTGCGCAGCACGTAATCACGCATTCCAACAATAAACACATACTGCCCATACAACAAATGTACTAGAGACAATCATGAATACACCACATCTCCCTTTTAAAGAAAACCCCGAATAGTGCTTTTCTCAGTACAGAACTTTTGACTAGACTACCTTTTGATTCTTTTTTTTTTCTCTTTTCCAAAGCCATACAAGAACATCTGGCAAACAATCCGCATTACATTTTTAACTTTTTGTTTTTGACAACTCTTATTAGATTTATTTTACTGTGTTATTTTACTCTACAAAACCATTATACACAGTTATATAACAACAACTCTTTTTCCCTCTCTTACAGATCTACTTTTTTAGGTTTAACTATTGCCCTCCCTGACTTGGTTCTGACAACATCAGTGTTAACAGGTGTAGCAGGGATCACACTGGGTGTTTGAGGCTTCTGCAACACAGGCACATTAGTAGGTTCCTGCACTGGAGCACTTAAAGGAATCAAATGTACGCGATTACGCCTCACAGTCCCTTGTGGTAACTCCACTGTGTATGATCGGGTGTAGAGTGATTTTGGATAACAGTGCCTGTAGTTTTGACA